>CM043118.1:6329457-6609561 GCA_023701765.1 Hylyphantes graminicola | reverse complement strand
ATGGGGTCGAGAATGCGTTGCGATTGGCTCGAGTTTTTGCTTTGAAGTCGCACCGAGGGGTACAGAATGGCTATACGCTTCCCGGTCTTTTTCTTACATAACGGTCACTGTATCCGCTTATAACTTTAAGGACTTAAATGCTTAAAACAAATTGAAATTGCATTGAAACAATTATTTAATAAGTTATTTTGTATACTTCTTCTAAATTAAAATTCGTATATAATTTTAAATGCATTTTATGTTTAAAGATTGATTTCAAACCATTATTATAAATATTTTTTGGCAACGAATATCGTGATTCTTGTGTTTGTTTATTTTTTATTAAATTGTTTTGATTGGGTTTGTCCATTGAATTTAGAAATCTTTTACCTAAAGAAATTTAAATTACGTAGGTTAATTTAAAAGCATTTGCATTTCAGCATGGCTCAGGATAATACAGATAAAAATGAAAATGATGATGCTCGGTAAGAAAACGCCGAAGGTTTTAGTCCTTTAAATCCTTAGTCCTATAAAATTTTCTTAATCCTAAAAATCTTGATGACTTTAGCATACACGTTAAATGTATAACTTCTTGGTTATATTATTTCTGACAAAATAGGCACGTAAAATTACTTGTCAGTTTTTAGGTTTTTTGGGTCCAAATGGAACACAATAGTTTCAGTGATTTCCTTTTAGCTAAATTGTAGCAATGTGTAATGAATCATGTTGCAAGTTTCGTTGTTGTAATGTAAATAAAGCGGAAACTTACATAATACTTGTGTGAGCTTTATTCATTAAAATGTCGCAAAAAGCATTTTGAATAAAACTCAAAAGTATACGAGTCCGACAATGTCAAGCAATTTTATATCGTTGGTAATTGATTTTTAAAAAATATATATAAATAACATGAATAAGACTCTAACAATTTATGATCTTACTCCTATTGAAGTATTTAAATATTGATCAAACTGTCATTCTAAGAGGTATTCACTCATTTACTACAGTCTTATACACACATTAAACCAAGACCTTCAGAGCTACTTACCTGCAGCAGCAATTTACAATGCGGGATACAAGGGGGTGTCCATAAATTACTTGATACGACTTAGATGAATTTTTGACCTTCCTCGACACCAGACCGCTTTTTTTCTTCAACCGAATTCTTTTATTTGGATGTGTAATAGCCGGGAACCTCAAAACACATTATAAATCTTAACTTGGATAGTCAAAACAGCCACTGCATGGTATGATGATGGTTGGAAAGTACTTTTAAAACGCAAACAATGCACTTTTGAGTGCTTTTTTTAAGTGTGAAAATACCTTGAATACTTGTCCTTTAGTCTGAATTGTAACCAATAACTAAAACTGAAAGAAGCAAATGCCAATTGAATCAATATAAAAAGAACGGATCGTTCTTTTCTCCTAAAACTTTTTAGTACAGTTGGTAGAGCCACAAAAAATGTTATGTAACATTTTGACAATTTTAAGCCCAGAATTTTTTTACTAGAATTTTGCACCATTTTATAAGCATTTCTACGTGGGAAAAATTATGTGTTTGATTGGACTCCCCCCCCCCCCCCCCCCTTATCAAGTGATATTTGGTGATATTCTGCGCCCCCCCCCCCAACAATTCACATAATTTATGGACGCTCCCCTTAGTACATTTCAAAATGGATAAACGTCCAATTTAGTAATTCTTTACTAATATTTTTATTGTGAATCATAAATATTCTATTCTATAGAGTATAATCTATAATAATTTTTTTTCTACCTTTTTAGAAAAATATTTGTTGGAGGTTTAAGTTGGAATACCACACAAGGTAAATTATTTTCATGTTTATGGGAAGTTCTTTAAGTTTAAGCTATTCATTAAGTTTAAGCTATTCACTAAGTTAAAGCTATTTATTATTAAGAAGTATTCAATATTTAATTTGATATCATTGCATTGGGTAAAAGAATTAAACACATTTTTAACATACAGTAGAGTCACAGTTATTCGAATCCTGGTTATCCAATCATATTGCAAGAGCTTAACCGAAAGGATCCGATTTTTGGTGTGCTAAAATATGAAGTGTAAGCGTAAAAAAAGAAATACACAAAAAAAGTATGTACTTAGAAAGTTGGATTCATTTATCAAAATATGCAATAATTTTTTTTTACTGCTCAATTTTGGTTTGTTTTAAATAGGCCTGTCCCACCTTCTCTTAAACAAAAAAATGTCCGAATTACTAGTGTCATTTTGCACTTCTGTGTATCTAAGGGCCTGATCTAAGATTTTTTATAATGAAGCGAACATTCTTTGACGTCAAATTTTCTCTTTCCCAACGTTTTTCTAGGCGTTAACTGGATGATTCCCGAATATCCGAAAATTCCTATGGAATCCTGATTAACAGAAAGGGCTCCGGTCCCGTACCTTTCGGATAAGCGGGACTCTACTGTACATTTTTTAAGCAGTTTTTATTTTCAGAATTTGAAACTCTATTTTTGTAAAACAATATCAATACAATGATCATGCCTTTGTTGTTCATTCATTTTGATCATGTTCACCGTAAAAACTAGGGGTGTGCAACACTGCGTAACTTTAGTAAATTTTACATGCTAGATGATAAAAATTATTTAAAAAGAATTCATGGAACTAATTGCAATCATATATTAAATACACAATTGCTTTATATTTCATATTAGGTAATGGGGTTGTTTCACGGAGGATCTGGCAATAGCTATACAGTCTTGTTTTCCTTACTCTCTAAATGTCTCTGCTCTCTAATTACTATATTTGGTTAGTTGGTTGGTAGAGATATAATAAAGTTTGTGTGCTGACCAAACACACCAACTTGAATATAGGTCTACCAACCAACAAACTTAACAAAAACAAAAGTAATTCAAGAGTAAGGAAAACAACACTGTGTAGCTATTGCCAGATCCTCCATGAAACAACCCCATTTATAGTAGAAATATCAATAATATTAATATCCTAAACCTCAAACTGCTTTTCTAATAGAAAAACTCCATGAATACTTCTCCCGCTATGGGGAAGTGGTGGATTCGGTGGTGATGATGAACAGGGAAACGGGCAAATCCAGGGGATTCGGTTTCATCACTTACAAAGAGCTAAGCTGTGTGGCAAAAGTTTTGTCCAGCGGACCCCATGAGTTGGATGGTAGAACGGTAGGATTGCTTTTAAGTTTATATTTACACATGTTTCATTGGATTGTGATCTAAATATAAAGTTTTAAGAGTTAATGTAATTTGTTCTATTTTAAGAAAAGGTTTTTTTGAAAAAAATAAGCTAAGTAATCTGAGTACAGGGCAATAAAAATTACACATATGAAGAGTACACAGAAAGAACCGATTGATTTATTAGGCGGACGCCCACAGTTGTCTGCTTGGCGGCAGAAAACCGGTTTTTTTCTTTCTTCTTCGCTGGTCCAAGCGTCGGGATTGTCAATCGCCTGAATCTTGGTAGCTAGGAACTACAGAGATAGTAGTTAAAGTATTAGAGTGGAAGATCACGTGACCTACAACACTGGCTTCATTGAGGCTCTTCTGTGAGCTCCTTGCGCTTCCCGTCATTAGCATTGGAGGTCACGTGAACTGCCACTCTATTACTTTAACTATGATCTCTGTGGTAGGATCTGGTTTCCTTACACAAGTTTAGGCGATCACTCGCTATCATCGCCAAAGTGGCCTGCCAAGGAAACTTCTCTACAAAATCAATCGGTTCTTCCCGTGTACTCTTCATACAAGAACATCCTTGATTTTTAACTATACTCTAACCCTCAGAAATGTGTTTTGTTGAAATATATTATGTTATAGTATTACCACTATTAAAGTGTTTTGAATATCCTTTAACCTAAAATAAATGATTCAATATGTAATAAATTTTTCAGATTGATCCTAAAGTATGTAGTGCTGAATCTCAACAGGTATGCTCCTCTCAAGTATTTTCTTATTTTATAGCTTCATTTTTAACAATTTAAAATACCCTGGGCAGCTGAGATCTGTGAAACTTTGTAGCTACATGCACTCCGTGCCAACCTAACTTGGGTAAAAACATTTAGTAAAAAGGCAGGGGCAAAAGCGTGATTGGTCCGTTACTTGGAAACTCTTGTAAGGTAATATTTACATACAAAATAATCTGAATACAATTTAACCGAAATACACTTTTCTTTCTGATAAAATTACAAAATTTCCTCAAATAATATTCAAATCTGTTAGACCTTAAATGAAATTAATGTTTTAACATGTTTTCTGGATGGATTAACAAATAATTTATAAAACTCTTTACATCCGCGAAATTATCTTCTCCATAGCATATTTCTATTTACCCAACTTAGGTTGGCAAGGAGTGTAGCCTTGGCTTAGTGCACAAAAATGTTCATAACGTGAAACATGTTTTATTAAAAATCGAAAAAAGGGCAATTACTTTCAGATGTAGAAACCAGACATTGTAACCCTTGTATTTCATTACTAGATCAAACTAGAAATCATATGCAATCATAGTTAAAAAAATACGCAATAATATTGATTGAGTTAAACACCTGAAAAAAAAATATTTTTTTAGTTAGTAGCAGATCAGTGATAGGGTAAACTTAAATTTTGTTCTTGTATGTGGTCATCATTTCAATCTTGGTATGTTCAAGTCCAATATTACCAAAGCACTGCCAAGCCATACATTGTGTATCAAAATTTACTTACTTTTTTTTGTGCTAAGTCAACAATATTTAAATTGAAAAACCAAACTTTTGAATAAAAAAATACAAATAGTAGTTATTCTATTGAAAAAATCTAAACAACCTTCATATAACAAAATTCTACCAAAAGCTAAACCTTTACCAATTATTATTTTCATAATAGCATTTACTATTTCTCCCAAATATTTTAAACTGCTTGTAACACAATGAAGCAAGCTAATTAAACTTAGCAGTCATACCTTTAAGAAATAGTTGAGTAATTTTTATCTTGTTATTAATTACTTTGAAATTGGAATGTTTGAAGATTTAAAATAGTAGTCTATGACCCTACTATATTTGAAGTTATACTTAACCTTGATATAATTGGAGCAAAACTGCAGGTTTACGATAGTAAAGTAAAAAAATATTTAATTTTATTTATGGCTAATTCCATTCATGACAGACATGACTTAAGACAAATTTCTTGGCTCTTGAAAAGTACTAAATGTTAATTGACTGTTAAAAAAATACCATGGGGTGATGCAAATAAAGGTTTTGATTATAAAAACACTGAAATTTTCATTCAAGAGAAAATACTTAAAATTAATTGGGTTAAAACATGCCGTGACTGACATGACAAAATTGAGACACAGATTTTGAGTGACCTTAAATAATTAAAATTTGCTCTTAACTGGTATATATTTCAAGTCTAGAATGTTTTGGAATCAATATAAGATTCTGATGTGCTAACCAGAAAGAAAAAAATTAATTAATTTATAAATAGTAAAATATTATAAATATTTATTAGCGTGACTGTCATGACAAGCGTGACAGACATGACAAAGTTTTGATATTCTATACTTAACTCAAATCTTAAATTTAATGTTTAAATTTTTTACAAACTGTTTATTTTGAGGTATAAAAAGATAAAATAAAGTGTCAAGAATTTTTGCCGAGTAGATTTTCTTTAAAAAAAAAAAAATCAAATTTAAAAAATGATGTCCATGGCGCATTTTCGTGGAATCAACCTTATAAGAATTTTTTTTCCTTATTTTTACAGGGCAAGAAATCTGGACAGAATTTCAAGGTTTTCTTGGGTGGGTTACCTGCCAACTGCACAGAAACTGATCTTCGAAGCTTCTTCTCTCGATATGGAACGGTAAATATGAAACACTTGTTTGTTTAATTGCGCGTAATATTGCATGTTAATTGTGCAATTAATTTACTACTGTGTGATTATTTCCACGGTTTTTTTTACATCAAGTACTTGCAATTTACAGATGCTAAGTTGTTAAATTGTTAACCCAAAGTTATATGTATTGCACGATACATGCTAGTTTTCCATACAATTTTTTCTTAATTGTTGTATATTTTCTAATAATTACAATTATATAAATTTTCGCTAACATTTTATTCAGACATTTTGTGCTGATATATTTATATGAGTTTGGATGATAGATTTGAGTTATAAATATTTGTGTGAGCTTTGGTGCTGTACTTAGAACTTTTGGTTTGGATTAACCAATTTAACAAGTTATTATTTGTATAATATCTATTAGTGGCATTTATATAAACCATGAATTAAACAGTAAATTTTAAATTCTAGAAGTTTCAAAAAATTATTGAAAAAAGAATATCTGAGATAAATCACAATAATACAGTGAAACCTCTAAGAGCGACCATCCGCCTGCTCCCTTATAAATCGGTCGTAAATGGAGGTTGGTCGCTCCTAGGGTACAAAAAATAAATTAGCTAGATAGTTGAAATGTCATTTTACAAAAGGTATTATTATTAATTACAAAATTACGAAAATCTATTTGTCATTACATTGATTTATTAATTCGCAAATAATGTACACAAAATTATTTGAACTTTTGAACAAACTGTAGTATGTAAATAATAAATACTATACTAATTTATTTTTATAAACTAGTGTTAGCTAATTACACCTTTTTAATGTAAGAAGAAATTTTTTACTTTTTTTTAATTAAGTCTTTTCTAATTTATTTTTTAAATAAAAAAAGTCGTGTTATAAAAAGATATTTTTCATGAAATGGGAATTGAGACTGGTCGTTTGGGGAGTGAAATCTGTTCTCTCCCAGAGGGGTTTTTAACATTGAACATATGGGGGGGGGGGGGGGGGGGGAATCGGTGCCTTGAAAAATTGGTCGTAAGTAGAGTTGGTCGTTTAGCGGAGGTGGTCGATCGTGGAGTTTTCACTGTAAATTAGTTTGTGCATAATGTATAGCTACGTATTTAATAGTTATTAAATTTAAATTTTTTACTATTTAATGTAACTTGATATTGATTAATCACATTAGTTTTGCGTTATGGATAATTTGTTTTTTTAATTGTTGGTAATGTTTTCCAGGTAACTGAAGTAATTTTAATGTATGACCAGGAAAAGAAGAAACCTCGAGGTAAGTAATTTAATAATTTCAAAAATGAATACATTTAAAATCCACAAAAATTCTGAAATGCATGCTCGTTGAAAGTTCTGAGAATCTCATCATTCTAAACGTTGGAGTTATTTTTCTATGTTTATACTATTTCTCTGATTATCTATACAAAATAATATTTGGTAAATTTATAAAGTAATTATTCTTTCTGTTTTATTCATCTTTATGAATAGTTATATCGAATAATTCCTACAGATTTTTTTAAATGCAATTTCGTGCTTATATTAAAACAAAAACCTAGTTTGGTTAAATATACCTTAGTGTATTAATATAAAATGATACTAATTTTGATTACCATTAGTTGTTCTGAACTTTAAAAACGTGATAATATTAGAAGAAATGAGTAATGAACATTAAATATGCCTAATTATTGTGTATTTATGAAATACACCATTATGAATGTTTTTTTTCTGATAGTTTATATAGTCCTTTAAAAAACTTATTTTAAATAGTCATTTTAGGTTCTAAAAATATTTACTAACCTATAGTCTAACTCTATTATCTATCTGTTATATATTTGGATTTAGTGTATCTATTGTGTAAAATAGAACTAATATTTTTTTAAAAGATGCAATAAACTAAATATCCACATGAAAAGCAATTATAGTTACCAGTTTGTTAAAAAAAAAAGCAAACATATTGTTATTTTATTACAATTGCCGGCATCTCTAACTTTTATTCACAAGTACTGCAGGTAAAGAAAAACCACAGTTCTCCTGTTTCTTTTTCCAAGAAAATACAAAGTAGCCCCTAATTTGCAACTGGTTTCAGGGGTCCTAAATTTAATCATAGGATGCCAAAAATAAGGTTTGAAATAAGGCCGTTATTTTTTCCCAAAATCCTTGATCTTTTTTATGTTAAATTGTTTATTATTGAGATGAATTATTTATTGAAAAAAAGATCTTTTATCTGCTCTATTTACATTAACTAAGGTGGTTTAATTCATCTATCCTCCAGTCAGAAGCATACTTAAAGTTTTTTATAGTTGGAAAATCGGTAATTATGCCTGAGTATAAGGTGTGCATATAGTCCCAAGATAATTTTTAGTGACCGAAAATACTCCTAAAAAAGCCCCTAAATTGTTCTGACAGTTTTGATGAGTGTACTATTTGCATTGAAGAAAACTTTCTTTAGGATGAGACATTTTATTTTAGAACAACACAAAAAGTAAAAGACAATTAAAACGTAGAATCCTGAAGAGTTAGGACAAAAGTTGTTTAGCAGTCACAATTTCTTTTAGTTCTGACAAAAAGTCTCTCACCAACTCGAACACTAATTTTTTACACACATTCTTTCAATTGCTTCAGTTCACACAAAAAAATCAGTTATTACGAAAAATAATTATCTACAATAAAGTCACATCATTACAATGAGAAACTCCTAAATTTGGTGGATCTAAAATGGCCATTAGTCTGTCCGATAGATAGCGATCGATAATAATCTTACTTTTCATGTGATGTTTATTTTATTGAATAGTTATGTGCATATTCTGTAGTGCCTAGCTATAACATTGGATTATGAGTTTGTGTTGTTTTAGTTATAATTAAGTAGACTGGACCTTTTTTTATCGTGTGGTATAGGCTTTGGATTTTTGTCGTTCGAGAAAGAAGACAGTGTAAAACAAGTGTGTGCAGAACATTTTGTGAAAATCAACGGAAGAAAGGTGCAGTGGTTAAAGTGACATTTTATTTCAATATTATGTATTTATAATTATTTATGTATCCTTCAAATTTAATTAAATTGGTACCTATTTTTAGTTTGCCATATCTTTACTAATTATAGGATAAGGATATTTTTTAAATGTGGATTTTTTTAGTGTTCCTCATTAGTTGAATATCTTAAAATTTCTTTAGGGTGAAGTATTTTATTTGTATAATTAGAATTGCAAATTTTCTGGTATTTTTGTACATTAGTTTAGCAAAAGTTTACCTATAATCAACTGTACATAGAAACTAGTTATTAAAAGATTGGAATATGTTGTATTTTAATTTGATGTATCTGTGTGTCACATTATTGAGGTTTTGAGTATAACTTTCATAAATACAATAGATATTGAGAGTATACTGGTAAAAAGAAATCTGCTTGTATTTATCCCCAATCTTCCAATTTACTATTTTTATAGATTCGGTTATTTTTCCTTTTACTTCAGAACTAAAAATAACAACAAAATAATAATTCAAATTTTCAACATTTTTATGCAGAACTTAAGTGTTCTTTTATTGGCACAAAAAATGTGGTTTATGTTTTTTTTTATCTTCTGATTCATATAATACCATTTGGCCTTGCTAATTATGTGTTTCAATGCCAATATTTTCACTTTAAAAATTAACTCAATTGGTATCTCTTGGTGTATATATTGCACACTTGACTGATATTGGCTAAAAAGGAATTCAAATTATGGAAATTAATTGAAGTCCTCAAATTATTCATTTATTGTTTGTTTCCTCCTCACCATCACTTTAAAACTGTTTTTTTTTTACAGTACTTACTATTTTCAATGTAAAAATGGTTTTTAAAGAAAACCAATATTTGTTACAAAAAGCAGCTATGTGGTAAAATCATTATCATATAAAAAAATATTAAGCATAAAAATCACTATTTCATATTACTAATTAATCATTATTTCATATGTTAGTTTAAATTGGAATAACTTAATATTGACTTGTGCTGAAATGTACAAAAGAGATATGGCAAGTTTTGGCATTTTTGTGAATGCATATCTCATCACTGCCAGTGGTAATTCAATGCCTGCTTGGCCAATACCAAACTACCTCAATAAGCTTGTGGTGAACACTAGGAGGTTGCTTGAAATGAATTGTCACAACTCTTACTTCTTAAGTAAATGTCATCAGGGTTATGTTTAAAACATTTTGTTTAAACATGTTTAAAACATAGTAATAAAAACATGTTGAAAACATTTTTTTTACTGCAAGGAGAAGGAATTTAAATGGTTAAGTAAAATGAAATGGGGAAAATGCATCCAGGATGTTCCTGTTTTTAATATGATTGAAATAAAAATAGCTTGAAACAATAATGACATATTGTATTCATAACATCGCCATTCATAATAACCATTTCACTTCAGAATCAGAACTGAAATAAAATAGTTATCATGAAAATAAAATAGTATGAAATTGAAATGTATTTAGATTAAGGCATATACCTAAAAATATTGGGGATGGAAGGATATATCAAAGACCAAAATTCAAAAGAACCGTGTTTTTTTTAAATGCCATACAATTTGTTAATAACCAAAATTTAATTGTTAAAAAAAGAATGTTTTAAACAAAAAAAAAACATGTTGAAAACCAAAACAAAATTTTTTTGAAAAAAAAAATGTTTTTTCCAACCCTGAATGTCATATCTAGTGAATTTTATTTAACCACAGTAAATTAATAATAATAATCGCTCACTTACTTCTTCCTTTTCCAACTTAATTCCAGATTGAATGCAAGCATGCCGAATCCTCGGACAAGAAAAAGAACTCGAACCAGAACAATAACACTGAGCAGCAGCCCCAATGGCCAGGGCCCCAGATGGGTGCTGGGAACTGGGGCCCTGGTACTCCAGGGCCCAATATGGGGCCCGGGGGCCCTATGCCTGGCCCCATGAACAATGGGATGATGGGCCCACCAGCTGGGGGTTACCAGGGGGGCTGGGGTGGGCCCCCTGCCTATGGACCACAAGGTAGGTTGTTTTGAGGTTATCATTTGAATTTGGTTTTCAAATACTTTATACTTTGTAGTTTATTTAATCAGTTATAGTACAGGGTGTCCGTAAGAGAATGTCCAAGTTTTAATGGTATATTACTGGAGTTTATTTTATACTAAATATAGTAAATCATACATGAAATTGAAGGAAAACTAACCTAGTTTTTCCTATAAGTGCTCAATGTGTGTGCCTTAGTGATACGGCACACATTCAGACAAAAATGCAGTTCTTCCCATACTGTCTACAGGAAGTTGGAGTAATGGAAGCAACAGCCTGTGCAACTGTGAAAACAAGGTAGTGGTACATATGTGATTTTCTGAAACTGTTGGAGTTATTCTTTATTTGTCACCTTCAACCTGTGGAACAATTACAGCTTATACTTTTAAAATGTGAAATTTGGACATTCTTTGCCTTGTATAATGTAAAAATGGAGCTGCTTGGCCATTGATTTAGTTTTTTCATTGTATAGTCATTTGATCAGCAGCAAACAAATAAACTGCAGTAACCAAAACAATGAATTGGACCATTTTTACTCTGAGATAATTAGCCTTTTTCAGCATACTTTCTTGTAGGTTAGAGTTATTGAGTTCTTGCAACAATGGTCTAAATCATTAGTTTAGATACTGCAGTTTACCTACCCATGGTAGTCTTTTCTAAATATGATTTTTATTTCATTATTATTTTTATATTTGAGTAGTGTATGTGTCCACAAAGTGTAGGTTTTTTTTTCCATTCAAATCTTAAATTTGATTTTTTTTAATGAACACATTATAGTCGTTATTAGTTGCCATGAAGTAATATTAGGTTGTATGTCAGTTTTAGTTAAATCTATTTATAGGGTGATTCAGTAGACAGCTGTAATTATGATATTATAAGGGAATGACAGTGTCAGTAATTTTGGATACTTATAAGGTCTGAAAACCACAAAGGTGTGCATGTTCATCTAAACAGCACCATTTCTTTTAAATGAATCCAGGCCATTACTATTTCTTTATTAACAAAAGCTTACACTTTTTGAACACAATAACTTTTTCCCTAAAAAGATATGTTTTTTGTTTCCATTTTACTTTAAATAAAATATTTCAAACAAGCAAATTATACTATTTTTTTGAGAAATGATTTTAACTATTTTGTATCATCTTAGAGTTTAGTATTAACTATTTTTCTCTTTCTCTTTTTATAGGTTGGGGACCACAGCCTGGTAAGTTACTATTTTCTTTTTTTTAAAAAAATTCGCTCATTATAAGTCCTTAATTTTATCAAAAGAAATCTTTTGAATTCTATTGATTTTAATAAATTTATACATGAAGGATTATTATTATTTTGGTTTGTTTAGTAGGCTTTTATCCTTGTGAAATCTTTCTTCCCTTTACTTACCCTTTCAATTTCGTCGTCTTTTAGGTCCTTATGGTCCACCTAACAACGGATGGGGTTGGGGTCCTGGTTATGGCCCTGGGCCTTATGGAGCTCCAGGTCCCCAATACGGCCCTCCCGCATATGGATATGGTAAGATAAAAGTTTATTTAGACATTTTTACTTTATAACAAAACTGATGAAAAGCTAGGAATTGTGTTTTTTTCTGTAACTAAAAAGGAAACCCTTTAAAAAAAACTTGAGTACTGACTATATAATTTGGTGAATTTTTTTTATTTCAGTGTTTTGATGGTTAATGCAATTTTTTTCTTTAAGTTAAATTTTATTATGTAAATATATCTTTTTAATAAAATGCATCAAAAACAAGATTTTAGCAGTTTCTGACATTTGTAGGGGGAGAAAACAAGCTGTGTGTTGTTGTAACTGTAAAGAAATATTTTTTTAACATATCATTATTATTTTAAATTTGAAGTAAAATGTAATGTTTTATTTTGAATGATGTCCATTGATCAAAAGATTACAAAAGGAAGCATTTAATATCATGTTGTGGTAACAGTCAAATAGAATTAAATAAGTCATTTCTTAGCTATTTTTTGTATCTAATTAAAACCAAGGCTTTTTGTAGCCCTCAACTGTTGTGGTTTGTTGATCACTTCATATATTTTAGCTATTATAACCAGTTGATTCTAATTTGTCCCCACATTTACATTATTCGTTATTTTATTTCAGCATAATATGGTATAATTCCAGAAATTAGTTTGATATTTCTTGTCAGGGTTAGGGCAATATGGTTGATAATAAGATCATGTTTTTAACTCAATATATGAGGCCCAGTGGCTTAGTGGTAAGTGCTTTGCATCGCCGCGCCACAGGTCCGGGGATCGAACCCTGGATTGGGCGAGGTTGACCCATCCTTTCATCTCTTGATTGGGTCGATAAATTGTGTACCAAGAATGCTTGGGAACTAAACACTGGGGGTTCCGCGTGAGGGACATATGAATAACACCCTGGAGCCCTAGGTCACGAATGGGCTGAAATGGGCAAGGCCAGCCTAGGCCCAGTAATGGGCTGTTGTGCCGAGGAGTTTAGTTTAACTCAATATATAGTTCTGTAGCTTACAGTTATTTTAATTCAACTAGTTGATTTTCAATAAATCTTAAGAAAATTGATTTTGAGTTATCAAAGTTTAATTTTGCTGTGTAACATGGTGGCCTGGAAAATCGTTAAAAAAGCCTGGAATTTGGGTAGCCAAAAGTTGTATGAACCTTGTTTAACCTCACCTAAATTTTCCCTGTCTACTTATTATGTGATATATAATACAATAATTTATCTATATTTTTATTAAAAAAATTTCTTCAACAGGTTACAACAATTGGGGTCCCGGTCCAATGGGGGGTCCACCTGCCCCAAACCCCCCTGTTGCCCCTGGAACAGAAACAACCAATGGGGGACAAGGCCAGGCCCAACCTACCAACAATACTAATAACAACTCCAATAACAATGCACAAGTACCTTCTGGGGCCAATCCACCTGGTAAGTTGGATTTTCAATTTACAGACAAAAATTAAATAAAAATGTTTCGAAATTTTAATTTATAATATTTTTTATTTTAGCATAAATGACAAATGGACATGAGTTTTGGGGCCAGTCCATTAACCTTAAAAAAAAATAGACATTCCAGAATTTATATCTCATATGCATGACTTATAAGGAGATTTTATTAAATTCGTAAAATTGTGTCAAACAAGTTAAATCGAACCCATTAAATCTGGCTAAGCGAAATAATTTGAACCTTTCAGTCCCAATTACAATTTGGAATAATCATTTTAGAATTTTTTTTTCTAATCATCTATAGCCATTTATTATATTAAAAAGCACATCATGAAGCAAATTATGATCAGAAAAATGATGTTGCCAGATGGCATCATCACTTTTCTGATCATATTTTTTAAAAAATGGTAGCTCCAACATCTATTGAGATGGGAAAAAAAAATATTTTCTATTAGAAAAATTTTGAACAATCGAAGGATGTGCTTTTTGATATAATATATGGCTAGACGATCAGAAAAAACATTTAAAATGATTATTCCAAATTGTCATTGGGACTGAAAGGGGTAGATATATAAATATTCAGTATTTAGGAGTATGATTTGAAAGAGTACCTTATAATTAAACTTTGCACATTTAACAAGGTTACGGTGACCTCGTATGAATAAAAAAAAATTACATACTTGTAAAGATGTGAATCCACAAATCTCATTTAGACATTAAGGTTTTGATATATTGCTAACACCATTTCCTTTTCAATTCAAAAATGAATGGTTGCACTTTTGTGTACACTTACACTTAGATATCTATATATACATAAAAGGCGACTTCTGTTTGTCTGTCTAGTAAGTAATATAAGTATAAGTATATATATAAGTATATGTATAGTAAGTGTAACTTTTTAGAAAACAATTGAAATTGAAAATGTTTAATTTATTTAATATTTGTTCATTGCCTTCAGAAACAAAATTAATAATTTGGAAAAATAGTTGGATATGTTTCAAGTTACGTAATCCTACCAGTCTCCATTCTATTATTTTATTGTGTATATATGATTTAAATTATGAATTTTTTAAAAGCATAGTTTAGTTTTTACTGAATTATGTTTTTTGAAGACCGTTGCACTACAGATGCATATTAGGGTTTCATGTCTTCCTTCTTTCGCCAATTACTTTGCCAAACTCGCCAAATTATTACAAAGAACGTGCAAAAGAGCATTTTTTTTAACTATCTGGTTGGTTGTGCGATGGTCTTTGCGCTTGAGCTGAATGGGTGTAATGGTAGCTATATATTTTCTTCGACAAATTTTTCAAACACGCCAAATGAGCTAAAAAAAATTTATTCGGGAAATTACTACGACATTATCTGTTAATTTTATAAATTTTGAATTTTTAATGTAATATAAGTAGCGGGATTTTGTACTTTAATAACGAACGGTATCAGCAACATAAGCTTATTATTCTATAACGGATTAAATGATGGATGAATTGAACTGACCTACATAAAAATGCAAATCGTTTGTTGTTTGCTGGAGTAGCTTATTTTTAATTATCACTGATTATTTTTTTACTTAAATATGTATTCTTTTTAATTTGAGCTTCTTATAAAAGGTATTATTTTGAAATTAATATTAATCATTACTATATCCAGGATGGGTAATTATCCAGGATGGGAAAATTACTGGGTAATCTTCATATCTTATGTAACTCAAATGAAAGAAAAAATGGTTAAATTGACTATTAGATTATTTTTTCACCTCTACCCGTGCAACGTCGGGTATAACAGCTAGTAAATTTATGTACTATTATTATTTTAGCAATGGGAAATTACCCACAAGAGCCATCTAATTTTGGACCAACAAGGCCAGCATATGGACCAGGTTTGTATATTATTTTTTAATTGTTAGTGGTTCACAATGCAAAAATAAATACAAAATATTATTTTTTAATATTAATAGGAAATTTAACATTTTACACATGCAGAATCCTTTTAAATTGTGAAAAATTGAAACTTAATATTTAACAATGTAATACCATCTAAAAAATAGTTAAATTAAGATACAATTTATATATTTTTTTTTGCATGGCTTAAGATTTCATATTTTTTTTATCATTTTTAAAGAGGCCATGAGTCTTAATAGTATGTATATTTTCGGGATTAATTTTAATTGTAATTATGTTTATTGCATTGCTTACAATACCAACAAATTATTACATGATGAATATTGATTATTTTGAGGCCTAATTAATTGTCTACCTAAAATATTTCATTAATTTAAGTTATAACTCTTCATGATGTATCATTTTGTAACTGTAAAGAAATATTTTTAGTAATTTTCCTCATTTAATACTTAATCTTACTTTTGTACTTAATTTCAGTAATTTTCCTCATTTAAAGTTCTTTTACCATCATAATGACATTTCATCCAATATTGTAATATCTTGTCAATTATTTTATTTATCTTAATTATTTGTATCAAATCATTCAATGTATGTAACCTAAATATTTTACAATAAGTATATCTTTACAATTATAGCTATTATTTAACTATTTCTTTTTTGTCAGTCAACCAGTCTGTATAGCCATTTTAATTTTAATATTGGTATTATTTCAATCAAAATCAGCATATTGTTTCCTTTTTTTTTATTAACACTATTTTCCCGTAACAATTTCTCATCTAGCTGAGGGACTTACCTGGAATTTTGGTGTATTTTTTACTATTTTTTAGACGTTTGTGTTCATAATTTACCGTTAGTTCATTTGTAAATAAAATACAGACCCCACGCCATTTTTTAAAAAAATGGGGTGGCTTTGTTCAACTTTTATGGCTGGTGTATACTCTTCCTTGTTAAAAATGGTTGAAGATCATTCAAAGAATACAAAAAGTGCAAACGATGTACAGTAGTGGCAGGAAAGCTAGATTTACTTTTTTGAAAATTAATCCCCGGATGCAACCTTAAATCTGGTCGTAACCGGAGGTATGGACTGGTCCGTTCTAGAGGTATTATTAACATTAATCAATAGGGGGGAAAATTGGTGATTTGAAAAATTGCCCGTTTGTGGAGGTGGTCGCTTAATAGAGGTGGTCTTTTGTAGAAGTTTTACTGTAGAAAGAATGTAGTAATATGTTCATTGAAACAAAATTCTCAACTTTTAAAAAAAATATCAGTTAGCATGTTCTTGAACTAAGCTCTTCAATTGTACTACAGTGAAACCTCTAAGAGCAACCATCCTCCCGTTAACCTAATAAATGGGGCGTAAATGGAGGTTGGTCACTCCCAGAGTACAAAAAGTTAATTAGGTAGAAAGTTGAAATATCATTTTACAACATATGTACATCCATTAAAAAATCTATTTATCTTTACGTTTATTTATTAATTCGCAAATAATGTACACAAAATTATACCAACTAACTTTTGAACAAACTGTAGTACGTAAAAAAAATACTATACTATAACTTATTTTAACAAACTAGTGTGAACTAATTAAACCTTTTTAAAGTAAGAAAAAATTTCTGACTGGTTTCACTTTTTTTCGATTTTTCCCAAATTACATCTTTTTCTCATTTATTTTTTCAATCGGAAAAAGTCGTGTTATAAAAAGATATTTTTTTCATGAAATGGGATTTGAAATCGGTCGTTTGGGGAGTGAAATCTGGTCTCTCCCAGAGTGGTTTTTAACATTGAACACATAAGGAGGGGGAAATCGGTGACTTTAAAAATTGGTCGTAAGTAGAGGTGGTCAGTCATGGAGTTTTTACTGTATCATCAATTTCAAATTCCATTTGATACTTATATTTTTAAATTCTGTTTCCAGGCTATGGCGGTGGGCCCAACTACAACCCGGGTGGCTACCCAGCCCCTGGCAACTATGGCAACCCTGGAGATGCCCAGGGAAACAGGCCCGCGGGTCAGCCCAATCCCGGGTACCATCCATACAGCAGACCATAATCGCCCATACCACAAAAACTTCTCATTCTCATATGTATCCATTGGTTGTACATAGTATCGGGGTATCTTACAAAAAGCAGGGTTCCTATATTTCCTGGAAATTTATTTATCCAAGCCTTGAAATATTTCCTTGGAAATTGTTTGGAAAAAGAACAAATACTGCTTTTGAAATTTTTATGTTCTGCTTTTATGAATTCATGACAATGACAAACTAATGTTTAAAGTGCTTGGTGACAGATTATTAATATTTTTTGTAATTAAATTATAATTCATCTTGTTAATTAATTTTGTATTGAAATCTGTCTTAATGTAACATCAGTATTGCATGCAAAAGGCTAAAAATCATGGCAGGAATTTTTTTTTTATTATTATTATTAAGTATCAATGAATTCCAGTATTATCAATTTGTTATATAAATCATGAAAAAATGTCTGTTAATGTACTTATTTTGTTTTTATTTAAGTTTTAGTTGAATCTTTTGAAAAGAAATGATACCACTTTGACACTTGTCATTTTATTTTTTATTCATTTTATAAAAATGACAGATTGGGTTTTAGCATGCTTTCAACCTGCACATGACAAAGCTATTTTTTTATTTGATTGTAATCCCAACATTACTTGTAAAAAATAGTTGGATCACCAATTTATTTTTCATGAAATATGAATGAATTTTATTTCATCCAATTTGTTATGTAAGTAATAAAAATTATTTAAACCAACGAAATTTTAATCAACTTTTTATGTTTTTTAAATAAATATGTTGTGTTAAAGCAAAAATCCTCCTAAAAATTATTCCTATTTCTGTGTAGGAAAATATCCCAAATCTCTAAAGTTGTTCTTTAATTTTCTAAAATCTGTAGGAACCTTGTATATAAGAAGCTTTTTTTAATGTTGGTGGAGTATTTGTGTGCAAATTTTCTGGTTTTGTAGGGTGAAATTTTTATTATTTAAATCATTGTTGTAATCCATTATCATAAAAAAACATTTTGTATAGTTTTACCATGTTGAATAAAATTTTATAAAACGAAACAATGACTGTATTTTTAATTAAATATTTATTAAAAAGATACTCTTATGCAGTCTGAATGGGTAAGTTAATTCTTCAAACTAGGACTGGGGCAAATTTATTTTATGTTTCTGCATCTATGTCCATGATAGTTTTTATCATTTACCAATCAAATAACCGAAGTATTAATTGCGTTAACAGCTGTACCTGTTTGGCCTACCTTTCGTAGTCTCATTATAACCTAGAATTTTAAAAAATCTATAGGCTAGAAGTATTTAGCCATAGTTCTAAGACACATAATTACTATTCATTGAAAGAAAACAGACAAGGTGTTTTCAATTCAGAATGTTTCCCTTGAATCATATTAAGGTTTGATTACCTTTTTACTGTATTAGAATTTTTAAAAAACAAAAATAAAAAATTTCGCTTTCATAGTATGCTACTTTAAAATTAAATAGAGCATTTTCGATTTTTTTTATTTTTTTGATTGGAAGTAACGTGTTTTTTGTTAAAAAATCATTCTAAAATTTTCAATTTCTAGATTACGATTAGGTTTGGGGGAAGGAATCAGTGCGAAGGTTTATTTTTAAGAAAAACTCAGTTGCTGGGAAGCCATGTCGGTAAAGCGTAGCCAAAATGTCTGACGAACAGTACGCTTTGTAGAGTATGATTCCCGTAAAAGTTGCGTTAGTTCAGTTAGATAGTTTATAGTATATAGATAGTTTATAAAAATTAATAAAAAACTAAAAATTTTGATTTAAATTTTTTTAAAAAATAATTTCTAATTAAAATTGAGCTGAGAATTTAGGTATAAGTCCTTGTTTGTACATATTTGTACAATATAAAGTCATTTTCTTGGTCATTTTTTTCAATTTTGACCTCACAATTTGCCGCGCAAACCTAATCACTTTGTGTTGAAACAGCTTTAAGTTTAATATCATTTATTTTAGTTTTGGCTAAAGTTTCATAAATTTTTAAACTTGTTTTATAATAAATAAATCTTGTAGAATTACATATGAAAAAATTATACTTATACATTGAGTAGTTCAAAAATGACATGAAAGATCAAACTATGTTTTGTAGTACCTTCTTTGCACATTTTTAAGACTCCTATGACCCCTTAAGGTAACAGGGAACATAAAATTCATTAAAAAATCGATTTGGAAATTTTCTAATAGCCCCGTTTCTTCTCTTTAAAATGATATATAACACTTTACAATCAGTGCATTAGGATTAATATATTTTTGCGATTTCGTGGAAGTCACTTTATGTTTAATCCTTTCCTTACTGAAACGCCCGAACAACTAAAGATTTGATAATGTTATTCCTATCAAATATTACGAGGAAGAAAAAAAACTGCGTAGCAAAAAATTTAAAGTAGAAAAGGTTTAACTTTGAAGCTAACTTTCTCAAAACGAAGATTTTAAGCACGTAGGTACACTTTTCTCTTATCCTATTTTAATGTGATGCTTGAAATTTTGCATGATGTTTTATGTATGTCTGTTTAACACAGTGAACCAAAAATATTGCAAAAAATATAATTAAAAAAAAATAGATAGTTTTTTTGTAACTGCAAAAGTAAATAAATCGGGCACCAATTTTGCTAAAGGTAACAAAATTTTAAAATTTATGGTATTCTTAAAACTTGAGGTTCAGTACACTTATTGAACAGTTTTTTTTATCTATATATTAAATTATTTGAGCTTACATACATTATTTTCAGAGAAAATTGTACCCGCAGAAACGTAGTTTCATAAAATTCAAATTTTCAAGTATTTTTAAATGTTAGTTTTTTTAAAATATTAAAATAAAATTCCTTAAATATTTTTCTAAATATGTATTTACAATAGTTCCTGTACCCTTAACTCGGAGAGGACGTATACTAGGTCAACACCTTGTAACGATTGGTAATCGCTATCAGGACTTTAGTCCACACTCACGGACACATTTTTCCTTAATAAATCTCTGAAATACAATTAATATCAACAACATTCAGTATCCAGGTGGTCGCCATCTTAATGAGAAAAGAGCCGAAGTTGCTTAACTTTTAAATATGATGCTTCTGACAATGATTCAAAAATGAGAAGCAATATATATTTTATAGTTTCATTCTTTTCTTACGAAAAATAGTTCGCGTTTTCGTACTCTGAACTGATACTTTCACATCGAAATGTTAGAGGGGGGTTCATTCCGTCAAGTAATACAGACACAGAAATAATTTTTTACTGACCCACATAGGGAAATAACACCCTATTCAAAGGCGAAAAACGAGCCAGCACCCGTTAAAGTGCGCAGACTGTTAGCCTAGGCAGCTATCTTAACCACTAGGCCACACGGGCCCCCAGATCAAGGGAAAACCTAAAGATGGACATTGCCTAACGAGAGGGTGCACCGAGTAGTATTTTGGTAGATCGATCCCCCCCCCCCCTCTCCTAGTCTTAAGTAAAGTTCGTTCAAGTTCTTTCTTGTGATACATTTGAGGCAGTCCCATTAGCCCAGGTGAGCTCTCTTTAAATAAACCAAACTATTAATTTCTGAACTTCTGAAAATCTAAGAGTGGCAACTTTATGGTTGCGTTCTTGTTTGTAAGTTGAGTGACGTTTTGTTATCAGGTCCCTATTTTGATTTTGATAATAAAAATACACATCTTTCCAATGTGAATTGAAGAAATTATTTTTAAATTTTATTTGAAAGAATACTATCCATTTATTTTCCGCTTCTATTCGTCGAAAATATGGGTGAAGATGATTCAAAAAACGACGAGGCAGGGTTCGTGTCAAACTCTTGATTCATTTTTATTTTCCTTATTCATGAATCATTTTCATTTATGACTCAATTGTAAAGTTGTTTTTTAGTTTATATAATGTATTTTTTTTCCTTCAAATTATTTCCTCTTTCATTTAATTATTAATTATTGTGATTAGAACCTGAAGGCGAAATACGTATTATAGATTGTGCTGTGTTTGAAAATAAAACTAAAGCTGTGAATCTAGTTAGTTTAGTGTGGATTTATTTACAGTTTCATGAGGTGAGGTTTATAAATGTATTTTCAGTTTAAAAATATTAATATATGATTGATTTTTTTGTGTGTGTCTAAAATCCTTTTTTGCAAAAAGTTCTATAAAAGCACGGACTATTTATAACGTGCTCTGTTGCCAAAAATTAACACAAATTGTGCAACAACAGCTTCTTTGGCAAAGCAAAGTATCTGATATCTTTTTAAACTCCTGAGTTAAAATTACTAAAATGTCAACATTTTAAGATCTATTGATTTTTGTGATTGGACAAAAGCTATCTTCTCTTCCATATTTACGAAGTTGAAATTGAACCAAACGCCGAAAAATTGAATAAAAATATTAGAAAACTGTTACCTTATTTATAAGAAAATATTATTTTAATAAAAATGTTATTATTTTAGGAAAATATTTGTTGGTGGATTGTGTTGGGAAACCACTCAAGGTAAGTTTATATTCATTTTAATATTTTACAGTTAGAAGAGGAATTTTCACAGCAAAATAGTTGTGTCATAACCATTTAAATTTAAAAAAAATGCATGTCTTTTAATAATACGAGGGTCCTTGAGACTAATTTTAAGCGAACTACAATTTAACCTCTTGTGACCTGGCATCCCCATTTGGGGATATTTTTTAAAACGTCCCCACAATCAATTGACACAATCTTTTCCGAAATTGACCTATTCAATTTTGGAATAAATGAATAAAATAAGGAATAAAATTCTGATATAGAAGAAGACTCAAATATCAGTTTTCAACCTTTGATTACAGGGATCAGTCATTTATTTCTATAAAAAAATGAAGTTGAAAAGGGGCCAAAACGATATTACGACTACGAGTTCTTAAAATATTTATTTTAATTTGTTTTCAAACTTTTCAAAAACTTCTCTTGGTAGTTAATTTTAAAAGCATTTTGCATTAAAAACAATGTTACAATAATCTGTTAAGTTCAAATTAGTGATATGGCCTTTTTTGTTGCATTTATAGCACAAAAAATGTGCATTTTTAGAGTTTAAGGCGTGTCCCTAAGTAACTATTAAGCATAGTTTTTTTAAAAATTACTGTGCAAAACATACTTTTTAGCACATACTTGTATGAAAGGTGTGTTTAGGTAAAGAATATACGTGTAGGATTTTGCACGGGTCTTAAGAGGATAAAGCCAAATTAAGCTTTTTAATAAATTCAGAAGGTTGAACAACTGGCAGATTCAGGCAGGAATTTTAATTCTATACCAATTGTTGCGTTATCATGTGTTGCAATTTTACTTGTTTTTAGATAGTTTCAAATTATTCTCGTAGCTCATGTTTAGTCCTACCGGTGCTCTGTCTAGTCTTGTAGCTCATGTTCAGGAGCAAAACATATTTGTGTTAATTGTGATTTTAGAGTTGGCAACTTTGCTTGTTATGGCAGAAAATAAACGATTTCGTAAACTACGCTTCGGGTTCTTTTTTCTTGTAAGTTGTTGAATTCTTTTCCTGTCATTCCTTGTCAAAGATTAGTCATTTAACCTATTCTTAAACCGGAATATCTATTCTCAAAGAGACTACGTAAAACCAATGGTGTCAAATTGTGCTAATTAAAATGCAAAATTTATTAATTTGGGTTTAGTTTTTGTGTTACAATTTCTTTAGTTGTTGTTACAAAAAGATAAATTTTACTGCTCCAAAAATTGCTGCTAGCAAAATAAATTCTCATCCCAAAAGTACTCATCTAGAGATTTTCCTTTTTTTTTGTAAAACGTGGATACATTAAAAAAAATAATAATAAAAAATAGGTATTTAAAGATTTTGGGAAAATAATAATTAAAAGTATTAAGGATTAATCTTTAAAAAAAACATTTGCTACATAAATATTATTGATAAAATAATTTAATGTGCATACAATTTTAATTTAAATCCCACACAGTTATTATTATTTTTTACATTTGTTGCTTTTTCCACATAGGGATGATTGAAAATAATGAAAAATAATTTTCTTATAAAAGTCACAGCACTTGGAGCAATTTCCATCTACCCTTGTTCGGTTGGTAGACATTTATTTTCTGTCTTGTGTGCTTGGTCAGAGACCCGTTTATAAACCTTCGTCAAAAACTACACTTGTGTTAAATATAACAGTGAAACCTCTAAGAGCAACCATCCACCCGTTCCCTAATAAATCGGTCGTAAATGGAGGTTGGTCGCTCCTAGAGTACAAAAACTGAATTAGCTAGAAAGTTGAAATATCATTTTACAATGTATTATTAACCAATGCAAAATTACAGAAATATATTTATCATTACGTTTATTTATAAATTCGCAAATAATGCGCACAAAATTAATCAAAATTTATCTTTTAAATAAAGCAAAAAATAAATTTCCGACTGCTTCGTTTTTATTTTACTTTTCCCAAATTACCTGTTTTTCTAATTTATTTTTTAAATCAGAAAAAAAGTTGTGTTATAAAAAGATATTTTTTCCTGAAGAACCTGAATCGAAATCGGTCGTTTGGGGAGTGAAATCTGGTCTCTCCCAGAGTGTTTTTTAACATTGAACAGGGGGAAAATCGGTGCCTTGAAAAATGGGTCGTAAGTAGAGGTGGTCGTTTAATGGAGGTGGTCGGTCGTGGAGTTTTCACTGTACTTCTAAAAATAACAATTTTGATATTTCATCTGGTTCATGTTATTATTTCTATTCTATTTTAAAAAAACAACAACTTTTATCTTCTTTAGAAAAACTTGAGGAATATTTCTCTCAATATGGAGAGGTGGTCGATTCCGTTGTCATGAAGAACAACGAAACAGGAAAGTCCCGAGGTTTCGGCTTCATTACTTATAAAGATCCCAGCTGTGTTGCCAAAGTTTTGTGCAGTGGTCCCCACGAGCTGGATGGAAGAACGGTAAGTATCTCTTTTTGGTAATAAATACATTACTGATGTTTTTTAGGGCTAAGAAATGTTGCATTGGTTGGCTCTCTCAAGTGTCATCCTAGTGACAATAGTTCTCAATATTTGTTTTGGTTAGTTTTCGGTCATGCTTGGATTTCGTTCAATCTGACCAGTGATGGCATCCGTAATCCAAACTTACCTGACATGATATTGGCACCTATGAACCAAAGCATATCGACAACATTTTTTATTGATTTCAATAAACAGTAAAAATTTAATACAGTAGAACCTCGATTTTGTGACGCCACGATTTAGCGACCGCTTTGGAAAGTCCCAATCATTTTACCATAGGAATAGTGTTAAAACCCCCTCTTTTTTTCGACTGAAAAACAAGCAGTTCCTCGATATTGTGACCGAATATTTGTTACGCATTTCAGAAGAAATTTGTTACCAGAAGCCATTTTTGTATTTGCTTCAAAATTTCAACTTGTGGAAGTGGTCGAGTGAGTAGAACATGTTTGCTTTTGTTTGAGCACAATAAAGAAACCCCTCTCCAAGTGAAGAAAGGGGTCAAACAATGGATGAATAGGGTAGGAACGATTTCCGGGAATTCACCATTGATTAGAAGAAGCCAAGGTCAGCTTAATTTTCAAGCATTTTGTAATTGGTTGTTAAACATAGATGTAGAAAATACTCCACCACATTTGACCATTGGACTAACCGACCTCGTACAATTTGCATGTCTACAAAATGGCTCTTAAAAATAAGCGGAGCCAAATTTCTATCGATGTGAAATGTAATGTGTCGTTGCTAGTGTGAGAGAGAGAACAATGCCGAGGATTTTCAACAAAAAATAACAAAAATAGGAAATGTCATAATTAAGAACTCTGTTGGAGCTTTGAAACAATCTTCAATTACTATATTTTTATTAAATGTTTCAATAGGTATGTATAAGTTTTTTCTCAGTTTGTTAGATTTTTTTAATTAAATTCTTTATAACATCCCTTCGATTTAACGACCGTAAGTTGTTGGTCCCAAGAGCGGTCGCTGCATGGAGATTCTACTGCATATGTATTTTCAATGTAAGTTTTAACATAAATTATACTACATATTAAAAGTATAATACATATTATAACAATTGGTTATTGCAGTAGATTAGAATACAAGAATTCTTTATATAACTTTCTTTGTTTCAATATTTAATGTAAAAGTATATAAAATAGGATTTTAAACACAGAAAAAACTTGAATACCCAAAATATTAAAACTTTTATATTATACAAAAGTTTGGTTTCTTATTTTGTTTTTATTATTGAATTAAAATATACTGTCATTTCTTGATTATCATAACCAATCTTGATATCGTTTCAATATATGATGTCATTTCTTGATACCGTAACCAATACTAAATCTGTGATATTTCTATTTAGATTGATCCAAAAGTTTGCAGTAACAGAGAATCTCAACAAGTAAGTTATTTATTTTAAAAGAGAAATACTTCAACAATTGCCTTTATTACCATAACATAATTTGTCTTTTCTGCCTTTAGAACAAAAAGTCTGGACAGCACCCAAAAGTTTTCCTGGGAGGTCTTCCTCTCAATTGCACTGAAACAGATCTTAGGAGCTACTTCTCCAGATATGGAATTGTAACTATGAAGTGTTTATTTTCATTTATTGTACTGTGTATTATGTTTAAGGCCGGAAATAAGACTCAGTCAAAAGAAATGGAATTTAAGAATTAAACAAACTTATTATTAGATGAACTATTAAAAAACTAAACTCCTCAGCTCAACAACCCATTACTGGACCAAGACCTGCTGTGCCCATTCCAGCTTTCGTGACCTAGGGCTCTAAGGTGCCAGGCATATGTCTCGGTAAGGTGGTCAGTCTCGCCCAGAACCCCTAGTGTTTAGTTCCCAAGCATGCTTGGTACCCATTTTATTGACCTACTCAAGGGATGAGATAATGGGTCAACTTTGCTCAATCCGGGATTTGATCCTCGGACCTGTGGTGTGGCAATGGGATACACTACCACTAAGCCACTGGGCTCTTAAATAAACTATTAAGAAAATTATACTAACTCCACTAGAAAGCAAACAACACATTTTGCCGAGGAAAATTATGTTTATTTAACTATTAAAACAAAACACATAAATAAATTTAGAAAAATAATGGACAGAGCCATAAATTGAAAAATTAACTGATAGAAATAATCAATTAAAGTTAATATGAAATGTTAAAATTTACCAATATCAACTATACCAAATTAAGGTGTTTGCCTTAAAAGAAATCCTTATTAAAAAAAGTTAAAAGAATTTTAATGAAAAAAAATTGCGACTCACAACCTGTGTTGTAACTTAAACATTATTTCTCTCTTAGTTAATGACTTATTGTAACTTGAAAAAAGAATTGTTGTAATTTTATTTTAACTACTAATTATTTACATACAGTGAATCTTTTTTTTTTATTCTCCCCCCTTCAGGTTGTTGAAGTTGTGCTGATGTACGACCAAGAAAAGAAGAAATCCAGAGGTAAGGCATTTAGCTGCGAGTACTGAGACTTCACTCATGTGTCCCCATACATCTCTTCTGCAAATCTATAATAATAAAAGAAAGAGTCTGTCTGTCTGTCTGTCTGTGTGTATGTCTGTGGATCACAAAAGTCCTACTTAGACTGCTCTAAAAAATTCGAAATTTTTAATATAGATTCCTTTTAATACCTACGTGTGCACCTGAGGCTTAGTTTTTTTTAATATTTGATTGTGATTTTTAATTAATATAATTAATTAAAAAAAAACGTCATCCACGTGGGATTGCGGGACCATAACAGGGTTTGAAAATACATGGACCGGGCCGAAACGGGGGCTTGACGCCATCCTCTATTAGTTTGATTGGTTGAGATATATGCACTCGCCCTAAGGCTGCTTCGTCCTCTATTAGTTTTTGCTTTTTTAAGTGCGCATGGGCCAACACGAATTTAATTTTGTTTTGGTTTTGAGGGTATTTTCACAAGTAAGCTTGCCTCTAAAAGGAAGCTATGCGAAGTTAACGGGTTCCCAGTAAGGCGGGACCATACTGCTAGTAGATTTATAAAAAAAGGTTCTTAATAATTTGCTTTTGAGTAAGCTGTTCCTAGCTTTAAAGACAGAAGTTGCATAATGATATTATACATATTTATACATGCTTGTATTTATACATGTTAAGGTTTTGCTAGTGGTTAACTTTATCATGGCGAAATAACTAATTGTTATTATTATGTTCATTCAAATATAGGCATCAAATTTTCTTACAAATGTATAGTGAACTAAAATGTATAATTATATTAGCTAATTGGTTAAAGTTTAATTACAAGTACTTTTATGTAGGTATTTTAGGATGGTCAAATGTAGATAAATAAAATGTATTTTATGAAGTAATATGTTTTGCATTATGATTGTGTTGCCAACTTGATGTTATGATGTTACACCAACTGACGCAATACTTTTCCCAGATACTTAATAGTTAAAATTATTGGCATACGTAAGCTTTTAAGCTTGGATCTTTGTTTTTTTATTTTGTTTAAAATATTAAAGTAAATATTTAATGTAAAATAAATACACACTCAGGAGGCATATTAAATCAAAATAATTAAAATCCCCAACCATTTCTTAAGTGCCTCTAGATTTTTGTGTTTATTATTTTTTAAAAAAATTAACTCTTAACTATTATTTTATATCATGCGATTTTTCATTTCATAATTTTGAAGTAAGTAACCAACTTTCATTTCATTGTTGAATGTAACATTTAAAAAAGATCTATTATAATTTCTATTTAATCAACTAACAACGATAACATTTCTCAACTTAAAAGAAATATTGGACCCTTCCCTTCTTTTGGTAAACTTGTGATTCGCTTGCTCCTACAACTGCATTAAAGTATTATTTGTTTTTAAGCAAACCTTCTTGCTTCTTACTTCCAACTTTTAAAATTTTGTGGTGGAGGACTCAATTAATAGCATGCACATTTTCTATGGGAAGAAAGTTATGGTTCTAGTTATGTAATCTTTATGACATAGTCTCTCTTAGCTGTATTCTATTTTATAAAATTGATTTATTCTAAATGCTCTTTTTCTTCTAATGTAAAAATTATAGTTGTATGATAATTGTAGTAGTTGTTACTTGTGTTTTTTAGTCTGTAATTAAGTAGATTCGCCTTTTTGTCGTGTGGTGTAGGCTTTGGATTTTTGTCGTTCGAGTCCGAAGAGAGTGTGAAACAAGTGTGTGCAGAACACTTTGTGAAAATCAATGGAAAGAAGGTGCTGTTATTAGACAATACTTTTAAGTTCAGTAGAGTCCCATTAATCTGGATGGATCGGTACACTGTCTGTGTTACCAAAATTTCTAATTAAGTAGAATATGCTTTGGTGCATTTAATCCAAGTTTTTCAAAATTTTTGCCATTGATACAACTTTCTTATTTTATTATTGTACCGGCGAACACTTGGGTCAATATACCCCATGGTTCATTGCAGGCAATTTTGCTCTGGAATGAAATTTTATATGATATAAGTCTTAAAAAAATTAATACTAATGTACACTCCTCAAAACTCATTAGGGGAGCACAGGGTTTTACATGCTCCCCTAATTGTTTTGAACAGTGTATTTGCATATCTTGAATTAATTGAATAAATAAATAGCATTATAAATTTATTAAAAAATGCAAATACATATGAAATTAAATAGTAACGAATGGTTAAAAAAGACGTTTTTCTCTGATTAAAAAGGTGTTCGTAAGGAAATGAGAGAGTGATGATAAGTCAATTTGAAACTAAGATAAGAGTTGGGCAACAATAAAGTGATATACTTTACTGTGTGTGTTTAAAATACTTGAATGGTTAAATAAGCGCAACTTATGTATGTCGAACCAACACAATATCTTGTTCTATAGATGTATTTCTTGTGTTAAACCCACCATATTTTGCAATTTATTAAAAAATTAGGTTTCTTACAACCAGATTAATGGGACTCTATTGTATTACTTTTAAATTTAAGTTTTAATATTTTTAATGTAAACTTTAGTGTAAGTATACCTAAGGTTTTTAAATTTGATTGAAAATTAAAGCCTAACATGTTCTGAGATATATTAGTTTAAAAATATATAAATTTTTTAAATTTTGATTCATTATGTCTCAGTAAAATATTTTTCTTAAGATATAAGTAGTTAAATTTAAGTTTTTAGATTATGATTTTTTTTTTGTATTTTGAGGATATTCGCAAGTTATGATAGTATAAGATAATAGCAATATATAGATTTTATTAAATTTATTGATTTACTTAAAATGTTAAAGTTAAGTTAGAGTATATATTTTCAGAAAACCTGAGCTGTGAAATTGCATAAAGGATGCACACATTTTTTCTTGGTAACTTTAAACTGTTCCACACTAATCAAAATTTTCAAAATGTTGCTGAATGTTATTATCTAATATTTAGCCAATTTGAATTTCAAAAAAGTTTTACTTCCTTACTTGATAATTATATCGAAAAGAATAATTTTATTAATAAGTAGATGCTTGCTATTTGTACAATTTTCTTTTTACCATGTTGAGATAAATATGCCGAAATTTATTTAAAACTATAAAGTTTTCCTGGTGATTGCTAAGACTTTTTTTTTTATAAAGCTGCAAATACACTCATAATGTGAAGGCTAGTGTTTGATTAAGATACACGAACCTTGCAAGAATATGTTTGAAATTGATGATACTTCTTAATATTGTAACAATTTATACTAATCCATACATAACTAAATTCCACACTTGGAACTTGTTTTTAGTTGCTAAGCTAGTTTTAAAGAAACGAAGCACAATACTTCTTAAGTAATGCTTGTAATAAATTGTGATCATTCTATAAACAAGGGCAAAACTAATCTAAAAACAAGACAAATCTAAAAACTTATAAATTCATTAAGTTTGAAATATATTTTCGGTTGACATTCTAGTTTTAACCCAATAATGATGATTTTGTGAACACCATTAACACTTTCATTTCCATACAAAAAGTTTGACTTTAAGTTTTAAAAAAAATGTCCAGCGTTTTAAAAAATGTTTGCCTTGTAAGCCCAAGATCGCGGGTTTGAATCCCGGTTGAGTTGTCGGATTTTCTGGATGGGAAAATCTTGGGCACGAATGTCATATATTTATGTGGCATGTAAATGATCCCTGTAGGCCTCATTTGACTTGGGTTCCCTCGGAAAAATCAAATCTCGGCATACTTTAACATGCACAGAGAGCTCAGATTCATTGTAATCTGGGCGTCAAAATTGGTAGCGAGAGTCGCCTAGATGGTGCCAAAAAAATGGCTCTCAGTTCTGGGGAATATGACGAGTCTGCAAAGGCTTGACCACCAGAGTTGCAGCCCCATTGGAGGAAAAGTTTTTTTTTTACTTAGTTTTCATGTTACTTAATTCATAAATGTATCTTTACAATGGTCTTTCATTTGTCTTATTGTTGGTTTTCTTAGATAAACTCCAGCACATACTTTATTTTTGCATGGCAAATGTTGCAAAAATAAGGTATGTGCTTGAGTTTCGTAAATGAGTAATCAGTCGATTCACTTTTATCTTAAATGGAAAATATAGGTTTTAATTCCACCTTCTTATAAACTTAACTTGAAGTGCACCCTCTAGAGGGGAGGAGCATAGGCTTTATAGTGTTACAGCACTCGCCAAAAGTGACACAGACTCAAAAGACACACATAGAAGAGACGACACAAACACATAGACAAATAACAGCATTTATTGACAAGCACAAACATCCATGCCGTACCGGGATTCGAACCTGAACCCAGAAGCTCCAAAGGCTAGCTCCCTAACCATTGTGCTGCAGGGTCGGAAACTTCTTATAAAATTAAAGAAAAAAAAACTTAAAGTCTGACATCTGTTTCAATATAATTGAGCAACATTGCTCTAGGATTAATATCCAATTTCCCAATTATCTTTTAGATTGAAGTGAAACCTGCCGAACCAAGGGACAAGAAACAACCCAACCAAACACCCAATAACACTGCTGGGCCCCAATGGACAGGGCCCCAGATGGGCTGGGGGGCCCCTGGCCCTAATATGGGCCCCGCAGGGCCCATGCCAGGACCCGTTGGGCCACCCATGAATAATGGAATGATGGGTGGTCCCCCTGGAGGATATCAGGGGGGATGGGGCTGTCCACCTCCCTATGGGCCACAAGGTAATTATTGCTTATAATGAAGTAACCACTATTTGTAATTTATTATTATTTATAATAATTTATTGTTTGTAATAATTTATTACTTGTAATGATTTATTATAATTTATTGTTTGTAATAATTTATTACTTGTAATGATTTATTATAATTTATTACTTGTAATGATTTATTATAATTTATTGTTTGTAATAATTTATTATTTGTAATGATTTATTATAATTTATTTTTTTTGTTATTTGTTATGATTTATAATTATTTGTTATGATTTATAATTATTTTTATGATTTATAATTATTTTTATGATTTATTATGATTTATAATTATTTTTATGATTCATTATTATTTTTATGATTCATTATTATTTTTAATTATTGTCATTCTTAATATTATCATTTTTAATATTTTATAACGATTTTTAACAGTTTATTATTGTTTGTACTAAAACTCAGGACATAGATTGTATTGTTAAAAAATAACAGCAATTTTGATTTTCAATCATTAAGATGCACTTTATTAAATATGCTGTATATATATATATATATATTTGTTTGTGCGTATATTACTCAATTTTAATGCTTTTATCTTAGTCATTTTTAATCCTTGCTTTTTCAATGTTTGTTCGTGTTTTTTATTCGATTTTTAGTGTTCTTTTATCTTGTATGTTCTTTACTGCTATGTAATTGGAAATTGTCTTTCTGTATAGCAGATTAATAAATAAATAAATAAATTAATAAAGTGCACCCTGTTGGTTTTCATTAGTTACAATTTCCTATTCTAAATGATCAGCAAATAAATTTAATAAATATTTTTTAAGTTTGCCTTTTTTAGTTAGGCAATTATATTGCGTTTCTATTGGTACAAGGCTGTAATATCATTGTTTAGTTATATTATTCATGTATGGCCGTACCTGCTTTCTGAAAAATGTATTACTTATTTAAATGTTTTTTTATTACCTTTTTAGGTTGGGGACCTCAACCAGGTAAACAATTTCTCTTAATATATTAAAAAAAAAATATGTATTTTTTATGTATTTGGTTTGTGTTAATATAAACAGAACAACTGTCAAACTTTGTTTACATGTAATTCTGCTTGAGATAAGATGAAAGTATTGTCTGGTCTTATTGTGCTTTTAAAATAATGCAAATAATGTGAAATCCCCTGTAACCCTGTATAATGTGAAATCCCCTGACTTTTAAAATTCTTTAATTCCATTTTTTTTTCGTGATGGGTTTGGAAATGTAAAACTAAACACACCGATTTCCTTCAAGATGTGTCAATAATAGTATTTTTAAAAATATATTTTTCTTTGAAATTAATAAATTATTGAAAAAATTTCAGAAATTGTGTCAGAAATAGAATGTAATTATTTCCTGATTTATTTTTAATTTTCCATAAATATTTGATATTAGTTTCCAACAAAATGTGCGCATAGCATAGATATAGTAATAGAGAAGATACAGCACCGTCCGAAGAAGCGTGATTCTCCCGTCTCTCTGGCGGCGCGACCATTAGTTGGGCAGTTGGGAAGAGAAAAGAGGAGGATCGTATTGGATTGTACAGTTGAGACTTTGTGGAGGAGTTTATTTCTACATTTTTTTCTCAGGGCATTTTACATAAAAGTTAGGATTTTGTTTTTTACAACTAGCTTATTAAATTCATCTCTATCCAGTTAAAAGCAAGTTATGTTAAAGAAAAATGCAGAGCAGTGTTTTTGCTTCTTCAGTTTATATAACTGGATGTTTTTACTTTAACTTTATGTTGAAACTTTTAATAAAAAAATTAAGTTAAGACTGTAATTGATGAAAAAATTACTACAATTAATTAAAACAGTATTTTTTGTTGCGTATAAATGAAACAAAATAAATTTATAATGATATTAACAATTTTATTTTTCAACAAAGTTTCCATTCAAAGCTTTTAAAATAATTTGTATGTTAAAAGGTATCACAAAACAAACTATACATGAACTAGGGTCACATACATTATATTTTCTTATATCAAGTTCAAAAACAATGTAACTCTGCAGCAAATAATAGAAAAAAAAATACTTTTTTTATACTACTATAAAAGTATCTTCAAAAAAGATTGTTTTTAAAAAATATAATTTTTTTTAAAGATCCATTCTGGAGAAACATATTTGAACTAACTATTTTGTTGGTGATATTTTTCAATAGGAAACGGTCTAAGCTTTTCATTCTTATATAAATTTTTTCATTATTATTTTTTTAAAATAATTTTAAAGGTAGTGATTTATACCCCAGTTTACTGGGGTAATTCTTGGTCACTGGGGTAATTCTGGGTCAGTGATATTTTTTAATTTTTCATGTGTTTTTAGCTAAGTGGTATACGTCATTTTGAAGCAAAAAGTCAGATTAGGCTGCATTCCAAATTTCATTAAAAAATTCGAATTAAAAGTTTATTTAAAATTTAATCTACATTGAAATAACATGCAAATTCCATTTTTATTCAATATTTTGACTGTTTTTATTTCGCTAAACTTACGAGATACTTCGAACTGTAAATTAATTTAACAAACGATAAATAACCGAATTTTCGAAAGAATGCAAATGCGAAATTGTGGCATTATTTATTAAAAAAGATTACATCATTATTCTTCGAGCTTAAAACAAATTTAGCAAACGATAAAGTCGAATAGTTTTCTGAGAAAGAAGATTAATAAAAAGTTAATTTAGGCGTTTAAAAGTTTGCTTTAAATTATATTTTAACAGCAACCAAAAATTAATTTACTTTTGATATGTATTACTTTAAAAAAGAGGGTGACCTATAATTGCCCAAATACAGGTCACTCAATAATTAAAATAAAATTAATAATAATGAAATTTTAAGTAAAGTTATTATTTCAAAAAAATATTAATTATTTTAGCCTACTCCATACCAAATTAAAACTTTTATCTTTCATACTTAAGAAAAAAAGGATGTTGTTGCATTTTGACCCATAATTCCCCCATATGACCCTAGATATTGCATTTACTGACTTTTAAACAATATAAGTTTTGTAAGTTTTTGCCGCACACTTCGATTTTGTAATTGTATGTTCTTTGATTTCGATAAATGATGCAGCCTAATGTTCAGATACACATTACAAATTTCTTTAATTAATGAGGAAATATGGTTGTCAGGAAACATACAACAGTCAAGGACATGAGGTAATAAGCTGTCAAATATATTAGCATTCAAACTTCTTTTTTATATCGCACATGGCAATTAAAAGCCACACAGGTGTTTGGCATGATTTCTTTGAAAAAGTAAGTAAAACTTAAAAAAAACGTACAAAAAATATAACTACGAACTACACATTTCTGAAAAATCACAACAAGAACACGTTTGTTTACTCTTTTTTGCCCAACTAATGGCTGATGAGAGGTGCAGAAAAACGAATCATTCCCGAGTAGGGCGAAAGTATTGGATGCGCCGTCTACTTTATTATTATGTCTATGGCGCATAGGTTTATTTTCAGTTTAGATTCAAATTCTTCTAAAGTTTAATTTTTATTTCCACAGGTCCCTATGGTCCTGGTAATGGTGGTTGGGGCTGGGGTCCTGGGTATGGAGGTCCATACGGACCCCCTGGGCCATATGGACAACCAGGATACGGCTATGGTAAGTGCTATGTTAGTTAAAGATTACAGAGTGGTGGCCGAAAGTGTGGATTGTTTTTAAAAGTTTCATGTAACTGTGTGCTTGTAAAATATATTAATTTTCACTTAAAAACAAACGTTTATACATTAAGTTGAGGGTAATTTAATGTAGAATTTCGTAATACAAATTGCCAAAAGTGAAAATTAATATATTCTACAGGCACACAATGTTTTAAAACATGAAACTTTAAAAAAATGTCCACACTTTGGCCACCACTGTAACTCTTATTGTTAGTGAGAAAGTAGAATATTATTAGGGTGACCAGACATAACTGCATTTCACAGTACAGTCTGGTTTGTTATTCTATCTAGCTATAAAAATGTGTAAATAATTCTGTTTAATTTTTTATAGTTTTTCAAAGAAGAGCAAGATAAATAAAATTATGAAATATGATAATTTAATAATGATTTCATCGTCGAAAAGTTAGTCACTGAAACAAATCTAATCAGGCTAAATATTATTGTCGTTTTTAACATCCTGTGATCTTCAGTATCAGATTGAGTATCTCCAAAAATAATCAAATATCTTTTTCTATTGCTGTTACTAAGATACTTACTGTATCATTTATTTCATAATTATGTATGTAAATCACTTTGTCACTGAACTTGCTCAATCTAACATGTTGGCTCAGTGGCTCACGAGCCTAAGATCGCAGATTTAAATCCTGGCTATGTCGACAGATTTTCATGAAAGGGAAAGTCACTGATAATCATATCATATAACAGGGTGGCGACAAGACCGGGAAAACCGGGAAATCAGGGAATTCTCAGGGAAATTTGCAATCCTTAGAATATCAGGGAAATCTCAGGGAAATTTACCTATTACCCCAAAATATTTAAAATAACGGATTTTTTTCGCCGTAGCGGAACCGATCCTTTTGTGGATCCGTTCATTTGACTTCGTTCAATCTGGACCGACCCATTACCAGCGATCTCGAAGGGATTTCTCGGTATGTAACGGGTCTTTCATTCTACGCGATATAGAGGATCCGGATGATCGTTCCCTTTGTGGATTCGTTCTTTTGGACCCGTTCTTTCCGGACCGACCCATTTTTAGCGGTAGCGCGCTCGGATTGGAATGAGTTTGTTTATTGTTATTGTTTCGTTCTCTATAGTTTCGTTTGTAAGCATGCTATAAAAATGCTAGTGAATTCCGCTTTCGTTTATATTGGTGTATTATTTTAAAGATGTAAGCGTCAGGAAAATAAACAGTATCAAGTTTTTTAGACTCTTACTCAAAACAATTCCCATGCATCGGAATTTCTCGACAAGGACCCGATTTCCCTTTCTGCGCAGTGTGTGCTTGTGATATTAAAATTGCTCCTGGTGGTTTAAGTGACATTAAAAATCACATCAACTCTAAGAAACAAACTGAAATTGTTGAAAAAACATCTAAAATTGGGAAAATTTTTAGTTCTGGTGAAAACGATAGTGAAGTTATAAATGCGGAATTTTTAAAATGTTTACTTTATGAAAATAGCAAGAACCACTGTAAGAAATGTTAATTATATATTTTGTGTTGGGAGATAAAAGATGAAAATCACATCTCCTTTTTTGCTATGGAAAAATTAATGCAAAGTTAGTCAATTTATTTTTGTGTTAAAGTTATTTTTATATGTATTACTTCAAAAATTAGTTTTTAAACAAAATTTGAAATCTCAGGGAAATTTTTTGAAAATATTCTGGAAATCAGGGAAATCTCAGGGAATTTTACATTTCAATTTCTGTAGCCACCCTGTATAATTATGTTCCATGTAAGACTCTTACATGGAACAGTAAGAGATATCTTGGATACCCATTTGGCTTGAGTTCTTTGTGCTAAATTAAATCTCGGCATACTTTAACATTCACAGAGATCTTACATTCATTGCAGCATAAAAATTGGTAACGAAAAGCCTAGATGGTACCAAAAAAATGGTTCTCTGTTCTGGGGGAGTCTGTAAACGCCTTGATTTGCCATTCAAGCAACCCCGTTAAGGATTTTTTTTAAAAACCCAAGTTGACATTTTTTTCTGTACAAAGCAATTTTAACGATCCCAATCTTAGATTGATCACTTTTATGCTGGCCTTGTTACTTTAGCACACTTCAAGATTAAATGTTTCCAAAACATTTTAGTTGGAGATGTTACTTTAATCAAACCAGAAGTTCAAAAGTATTAATCCAATATTCATCAATGTCTCCTTTTTCCTTTCCCCACAGGGGGGGCTGGGGAGCCCAGTCGGTTGGCACTCGCCTAGCATGCGAAAGGTCCCATGTTTGAATCCGGGCATTGGCCAAAGTAGCTGCCGACCTATAAACGCCCCGTGCAGCCAAAAACGTGTGCCGAATAATACCCTGTGTAAGGGAGTGCACGTTAAATATCCTTTAAAATCCTAACGCTGCTTACGATGTCGCCCTTAACGGTTACGTTGGGTGCCTATTCAAATTTTGGCTCATCACTTGACTGTTGTTCTAAAATACGACGCCCGTCGCCAATAACCCTCGTGTAGCTCTAGTTTAGTCCGAGTTTGAATTATCATCGCACTAAACCATATTAAAATGTAAACATTAAATAAGAGCTATTACTTCACCCTTTCGCATTAAACTATAAGTTTTCCAAAGTTAAATCAAAAATCTAATTTTGCGTCAGACTAGACACAAACTTGCCTAGCGTTGTTTACACCACAATTTCAACATTACAGTGAGGCTGATTACTGAGAACCTTTTATAGCATAGACTTTGATCAACATATCTTTTGTGAGAGTTGACACATTTGCAACTGACACTATTGTGAAAAGGGAGGCATGTAGATGATAATCCTGTAATGGTTATTAAATAATCCTGTAATGGACATAAAATACGACGCCCGTCGCCAATAGCCCTCGTGTATATCTAGTGCGACGATAATTCAAAACCTAACCTTTCTCCACAGGTTACAACTACGGAGGCGGCTATGGTACAATGGGGGGACCCCCTCCCTCCAACCCACCTGTTGCTCCAGGCCCTGAAGCTCAGCAAGGCCCATCAAACAACACCACCACAAACAATGGCAGTGCGAATAATACTGGTGCACCTTCTGGTCCTGCTGCAACCGGTAAGTTATTTGACTTCTGATGTGGGCAGGTAAAATGCAGTAGGGGAGAGTGTTGTACCTTGGGACAATTTTTACTTTTAAATTTTTTTCTTCGATAATTATAGTCAAAATAAAAATTTGAAAGCAGCATTTTAACACACCAATATATTCCTCTATAATATATATTTTTTAAATTCTGGCAGCTTGAAATTAAAAAATTGCCACTCATTTAAAGTAGAGAGGATAAACTGTCCCAAGGTACAACATGGTGTTGTACCTTGGGGCATACCTTATAATTCAGTCAATAGTCATATACTTGAACTAATTTGTGTCAGGAAGCAAACTTTATTGTTTTTTCAAGGAAATACACTAATAAAACTTCATAATTCAAGAATAATTTAAATTATACAGCAAAATTGCAAGTCCAAATTATTTAACATTATATGATGATACAATATGCTTTACTGTCCCAAGGTACAACACACTACATGGTTTAAATAAAAGCAAGATAGTGGCCAGTCTAAATGCATTATCATTATTTTCTCATTACCAAAATATTTTAAAATCTTCTCTTTTATGAAGAAAATAAAATGCAGTTGACTTTTTGTAAAAGTACAAAGGTAAAAAATTATATTAGAATGAGAAAAATATTTACTTTGGGGTAATGAAATATTATTTTTTGTCACCAATTCATCAATTCAATGATGCTAGTGTAAATTTTATTTTGATGATGTCTGTTGGTTAAGGCTACTATTAGAAACAAACAATGTATGAATATTGCCAATAGATTCTTAGAAATTGTCAGTGTCCCAAGGTACAAGCGTCCCAAGGTACAACACTCTCCCCTATCTATAGCATGGAGTTGATAAGACATTACTTTGCTCCATGTCACTCTGACAATCTTTCTCACACTGACTGTGTTAACTTTTCAGTCCCAGTGATGCCATTTGGAATCATCTCTTTCAATGTTTTTTTTTCTAAATGTTTATGTCCCTTTATGACGTCCAAACACGCATCATTCGATTTGATTCTTCACACTTTGTTCTATTAGACAATATTTCACATTAATCTCAATAGAAGTCAGAATTGCTATTTTTTATTTCATTTAAAAAATAGCTAACAAGCGTTTCACCTGATTTTTGGAAAGTTCACTTCAGTTCCACATATTTAAAATGCAATTTAAACTATTTCGGTTATAAATAATTACTATTTTTTTTAATAATATGATCAGATACCTTAAAATATATAACTTGAAGTGTTTTTAGGTAATATATCGTTTATTTTGCTGTTTTCCACAGTTAAAAATTTTGGCATTATTTCAAAAACCATATAAAAAATTAAAATGAAATTTTTTTCTTGTGGAACTCTTATTTTTGACCTAAGCTTATTTTGTGAATATCAGATGTTTCTGTAGTGTAGTAAATTTTTGGGACTGAAAGGAAAACTGCTTATAGCGTGCTCTTCCTCTTATCTGTCGTACAATGGAGGTTGTTACATGGCTCTAGATGACATTTCTCTTACTGTGTCTGCGTGAGTGCAGGATCCTAACCGCACTAGCTTTTAGCTTCTGCACTACCTTTATAACGTAAAAGTGGAAGGTATTCTAATGGTTCAGTCGGTCCGTCTGTCACTCGCTTTCATAGCCCAAACTACAAATACTACGGATAAGTGTGATGTGTAAAAAAAATTGAGTGCATCGAAATGAGAATGCATTGAAAATTTCAGAAAATAATTCGAATTCAAAGTACTTCAATTATATAAAAACTGCGAAATTTAATGTTCATTCAAAAAGCATAGGAAGCCATTTTTATTAGAATTAAATCACCATTGCCATTCGCAACAATCGCTCGAGACACTTTAATTCTTGAAGACAATAAACTAAAATTATTATTATTTTTTTTTACGACATCAATTAGTTTGAAATGACGCCAAATATATTTCACAACGAGATTCTTTGTATGTTGTTATGCAATGTTTTTATGCTATTTAAAAGCGAGGCATGTTAATATTTATTCTTTGAAATATAAAATAATTTTTACAAACAATAAGTAATAATCATTGAATTTTCGAAATAAAATAAATGAAACAAGCCAAATTTAGAATGCAAGGGTTTAATATAGAATTTGCTGTGTTTGGCGCCTTTTTACCTGCTAAGGTCAACTGTTGTGTGGAAGCAGGTTAAGTGACAGATTTTGTTGCAAACCTACTTGTTAAATTATGAGACCAATCGCCGAACTTTTCGAACACACCTTGTAGATAGCAATGCTTGGACCGTTTTTGTCCTGGTGTCTATCTTTTAGTGTACTTTCTTGAAGATTGTAGTATTTGAGTGTTTCGTTGCTTTGGAATACTGGTCAAAGTTATTGTAGGTTAGGTCGAATTATCATCGCATTAGATTTGCCTGAAATGAATGAATAGATTTTTTAAAAAAAATATTCTTGTTGTTTTAGGAATGGGAAGTTATCCACAAGAGCAGTCTAACTTTGGACCAGCAAGACAAGGTATGAGCTGCTTAATTTTTCTTGACTTTTTCTGTTTAGGTGTTAAGTATTTATTCTTATTAAAGTTTTTTCATCTGCTGATAATAATAAATAATGTAAACTATTTTTTTATTAATCATATTTCCATTGTTTGAACAATGTCAACTTACACCAATTACATATATTAATTTATTTTTCAATTATTTCTCTTATTATTCTATTTTTTTTATGAGACATATTAATTTACACCAAATGAAACAATAATTTGTATATTAATGTGATAAATTTGATTTTTTAGTTAATTTTTTTCTCTGTGTCTTTAAGCAATATTTTATGTACAGCTGGGGAAAAAAACCCGTTCCACCCCACGTTTCTCCGCTGCTATTGGACAAGGAACTTTGTGAAAGTTGTCATTTTTCAGGAAATAACGCAAGGAACTGAGAACTGTCAACAAAAATTGTATAAGGGGTCGTCTACATATTAAAATCATTCTGAATAGTTTTACTTTGCTTTCCTTAAATATCGTGTTAAGGTTGTAACCCTCGTTTTGTAATACATGGTTTATATTACCGATAAAGGGCGGCAAATTTTAAACAAAATTTTTGCAGCATTATGAATGAAACAAAAATTTGCATAAAAAATGTGAACGATTAATGCAATAATCATGTTTGTCAATGTGATTATAACTAATCGCATTTGAAAATCTGTTTGTTATAAATAACCGTATATGCGACTTAAATTAAAATAAAAACTTTTTACCTTCTAGTCTTTATTTTATTTCTGAATTTTAAAATCCGAAATAAAAAAATCACAATCTTAGTGAAGAAGGTTAAATTCTAGCATCCGTTGGCGAGATTATGTTAACCCAGTTAGTTTGTTGTTTTGAAAAGACGCAACCCAAATATTACTGTTTTCACTTTAGAGATTTCCCCCTAAACAAGTTCAAAATTAATGCTTTAATATCTCAGCAAATAATGCAAACTAGATAATACTTTTTTATAGATGGGGTATTTTGAAGGTGCTGAACATTTTTATGTAAAAAAAATTAGGTGTTGCCATTGGAATTTCCAAAGTTGGTACTTATTTTGATATGTAGACAACCCCTTATGCAATTTTTGTTGCCAGTTCTAAATTCCTTACGCTATTTCCAGAAAAATGACACCTTTCATAAAGTTCCTAGACCAATAGCAGCTGAGAAACGATGGATGGGTGGAACGTTTTTTTCCCCCCAGCTGTACCTATGTCATAATGAAAAAGTATTGATGTATAAGTTTAAAGGGGGAATGGGCGTGCAGGACCGGGGGTCTCCAAACTCAAGTGCCTCAATGTTAATCCAATGGGAAAAAAATTGTTTTCTTTGCCACATTTCTCCGGCTGTATTGAATATTTTTACAAGCGGATTTTTTTATGTGATAAGTGTAGCTGACTTACAGGTCTCTATCTTCCCACTTTTTGAAATTGCTTTGAATATTTTGTGTAAAATAATTTATTGAATATTAAAAAAAATATTCGTACTAATTTCAAAAAGTGGGAAGATAGAGACCTGTAAGTCAGCTACATTTATCACATAAAAAAATCCGCTTGTAAAAATATTCAATACAGCCGGAGAAATGTGGCAAAGAAAATAGTTTTTTTTCCCATTGGATTAACATTGAGGCACTCGAGTTTGGAGACCCCCGGTCCTGCACTCCCATTCCCCCTTAAGGGTGTTTGGTATGTTGTATATCGGTAATGTTAAATTGGCCAATTGCAATGTACCTTTTCACGATAACTACTGATCAGATCATCTTAAAATTTTCTGTGTGTGTTATACCAACCTTATATATTAATCTGAAGTTTTAATTTTTTAAAAAATAACTGTTAGATTTTTTAAATAAAATAAATTTTAAAGAAACCAAAAAAAATCATGAAATTTTTCACTTTTTTGCCCCATTAATTTTTTTTCACTTTAGTTTTATTAAAATTTATAACCTCAGATTAATCTATGCTATGTATTAAATTATATAAAAAAAGTTTATGAGAAAACATAGCATAGTTTTTGAGAAAAGGTACATCGAAGTTCAAAAAATCAAGTTCTGAGAAAAACGCTTTTAAAGTTTTTATTGTTAACCCTTCAGTAAGGAAAGGGTTAAATAAAATGACTTTTAATGTCAAAAATATTTTTCCAATCGTCTTGATACTTTGTGACATTATTAATAAAGGTTGTAATAGTATTTTAAGCACTCGCTTAGCATGCGAAAGGTCCCAGGTTCGAGTCCGGGCATCGCCAAAATAGCTGCCGACCTATAAACGTCCCGTGCAGTCAAAAATGTCCCAACGAATAATTTACCCCGTGTAAGGGAGTGCACGTTAAATATCCTTCGAAGTCCCAACGCTGCGTACGATGTCGCCCTTAACGGTTGCGTTGGTGCCTATTCAGGTGTTGGCTCGTCACTTGACTGTGGTTCTAAACTACGACGCCCGTCGCCAATAGCCCTCGTGTAGCTCTAGTGCAACGATAATTCAAACCAAATCAAGTAATAGTATTTTAAGCCAATAATTTATTTTTTCACTGTTTTTGGGTTTACTGAACCCCCTTAATAATATTAGTTTATGTGTTTTAACAACAACTCCTTTAACTATCAGGTTACGGGGGACCTAACTTCAACCCTGGTGGAAATTTTCCCGCTCCTGGCAACCCAGGCGATACCACCCGAGCTACAGGACCCGCACAGGGTTACCATCCTTACCGACGATAGCTGTCGCTGAAAAGTCTCACATATATATTCATCAGTTGTATATTCAGAACATATGCACGCATTGATGAAAAGTTTGTTTTAATTGATTCACGTTGGCGTTGGTTTTGTCAGCAATTTCATTTTTTCATTTGGTTTGGTATTGTTGCTTTTTTTATTTTAATATTCAACGATTTGTGTATTTTAATACCATCTGTGGTGGAGATGTTGTTCATAGGTTTATTATGATGAATAAAAAGTAATATTTCATCTGTTTTAGAAAGTGCTGTTGTTTTTTTACAGAGTGTTTTCTGTACAAAGAACGTGAATTTCTTTTGTTATCTTAAGATTTTTTTATACAACAGAATAACTCCGTCTAACTTTAAGCTTTATGTAGTGTAAGCCTCAAGTTAAAAAGTTAAAAAAAATCAAGACCCATTATAACACTTATTTAATTGGACTAATTAACATTGTTTAGTTGCTGTAAGTAGAAGATAGACTGAGCAGTGAGTGAACAGGCCCCAGTGAATGAACATATGGTAAATATAATTAAAAAAATAAGGATTGAAAATCATTCCACTATATGGATTGGCAACACTGAATCCTCCCATGTAGTAGGAAGCTATCTGACAATGGTTGGTTGTCCTGGTCATTATGTCCTGGTGTTCATTCACTGGTGAACATGACGCCTTAAATGTTCATTCACTGGTTAGTCTACCCTAGATCAACCATTCTGCTATTTTTTAAAAGTTAATTTTAAAAGATGTAGTGATAATCAATTTAACTCATAAATGACTTACACTACTGGAAGAACATTTTTTCATGGAATTACTCAATAGAAGGAATTACCCACAAATATTTATCTCGGTGATTTGCGAAGAAAATAATATTTATGAAGACCAAGATAGCTTGAGAACTAAAGAATGGGGATGTTAGGTTAGTCTGACCTGCTGACTTGAAATTACTGCAATGCGGCTCATTGGCTGCCACTGATACTTAAGTTAAATAATGTGTATTTAAGTTAGTGTCATACAAAATAAAACTATTTTTCTTAATCTTTGACAATTTTAATCACATTGAGTTACTTACATGAATATTTTTTTTTTTGTAAAATATAAGTGAAATAAAATATTTACAAATTCAACATTACACATTTTTACATATCTACTTTACAATTTTAAACAGTTAATTAAATTATTGTTGAAATTTATATTTTTATTGTAGTGCTTGAAAACAGTAAGGTACATAATTACACACATACTTCAAAAAGTTTGAAGGTAATCTTTGGCAGAAAGTATGTTAGAGAAAAAACAATTCTAATGTATATTCAACCTTAGTAGAAAAAAATGGTAGACGGCCTATTTTTATTCATTGAACCTTTTTTAAACTAAGGTAAGTTTATTATTTTTAAAATAGTTTTTGTGAAGATATTATATGAATAGTAACTATTGTTAAATATTTCAGCACTAAGATGATTTCCTCATTTTTTAAAATTAGTTTTTAAAGCGGTGACTTCTGTATGGCTTGATGCACAATACAATTGTACATAATTTATTTTGTGTGTTATGAATTAAGAAATTTTCAAGTAATTTTTTTTGTACTTCTCAAATTTGGCAGATGTAAATTAGCGCATCTTTTTAAAAGTATTTTTGGACTTATCTAACTTTTGGAAGTTCTTTTTTTCCATTATTAAGAATGTGTAATTTATAAAAGGAAACAGGTATATTACTTAACATTATGGGCATTTACTTAATGTTACTTAAAATTTATATTTGTATAGCAGTTTCTAGTTTGAAAACTTATCAGAAAGTAACATTTTAAAATGTACTATATTACATCTGCTTGTTAGATTATTTTTGGCTGATTACTTGTAAGATTACAAAAATTAAATAATTCAGTGATTGATTTACAGTTTTTGGCACAGATCTCAAATTCAATAGAATAAGTTCAAAGTATAAATTCTTTAAAACTATTTAAAGAGTTATTTAAGGCTGTTGACATAGTTAAACATTGAATTTCGGATACTACATATTTTTTTACCTTTGAATTCGGAAAATGTCTGTTTCAGTCAATAAAAAGCTGAGAGAATTTTAAAAAAAAGTTAATACATTTTGCAAGTTGAAAAAAAAATTAAGTTAAATCTAAATGTAACAAAATTTACAAATATGCATAAACTGTAATTCAAGATATAGGAAAAAAAATTGGTTTAAGCTGCACAAAAAAATAAACTTATCTTTTAAATCTTGCTCTTAAAAAGTTAGAAGGAACATTAAAAAATAAATAACATAAAATGTGAAAAATAGGCAAATTATTTATTTTTTCCGAAAAAAATATCCCAAACAGATTCCTTTTCTTCTCACCCTCCTACTGCTCTTTGATTGGACAACAGTCGCTGCCCTTTTGGTTACCAACAATGATCTCACATACCTCTTTTATAAATAACAGATCAAGTGGCTGAATTTATGATTTTTTAAAAATTAAAATAAAGTGTCAATCTCATTAAAAACTTAAAGGGTATACGCTAATTTGGAGGATAATCAGAAAGTAAACTGTTTAAAAAACACCACCACAGGGTTTACACCGTATACCTCCAATACAGCCCTGGATATTGATTAGATAGAGCAAAGCCAAGCCGAATAGAGTGTCATCCCTGGACATGCGAAAATTTGCTATGCATTCAAACTATTCGTATAGAAAATTATTTCACCATGTTTGTGGCATCGCAGTTGCAATTGATTTGAAGGGTCTTCACCATACCGACACAAGCCTGAAAATATATGTATATCAACCAACCAACTACATCACCATACCGATTACTGCTAACTCAAAAAATAAAAATAAAAAGCTTCGCAAATAAGATAGCCATTTTCCCACCTCTTTAGTTTAAAAGTTGCGTTGGGTGCCTCTTCAGGTGTCTGTTCGTCACATGACTGAGACTCTAAATTTCGACACCCGTCGCCAATAGTTCTCGTGTTGCTCTAGACTCATTAGAAATAGCCTCGTCGTTGTGGGACGATATTAATCAAAGCTAACCGATTCAAATAAGGTAGGTGCATATGTTTTCCGGTTTGTGTGCTTGATCCCAAAAATGGTGGTGTTCCATCCCTACCCTGTCCTCACGTTACCGCTTATTATCAAGGCTTAATACTCTATTTAGTTCGACCTTGAATAAACTTTTATAGGACTACACCAAAACCGACCTTAAGTTTGCAGTATACAAATGTTCTACGAGAAAAAAGGTAAATAGTTCACATTTTCGAGTGCGAGAATCGAATACAAAAAGGTATTTCCAATTCAATAAACAAATTTATTTGTTATTTCAAGACATAAATTTATTATTTTTATTAGTTTAGCTTCAGTTAGAGTGTTATTTAATTATTTTTTTCCTTCGATTTTGACGTAACAGGGCGCACGAATATCAGGGTCAAAGGAGCAACCAATAGGAGCAGGCGAAATTTTGGCGCCAGCAGCGTTGTTTACGCAGTTTCCTCCGCCTTGTACATTTCTCTGCTGCAAACTTAAGGTCGGTTTTTGTATAGTTCATCACTACTATAACAGTTTTTAAAGCAAGATTCTTCTCAGTTGGCAAACCAAATTGTAAAACTGCAATGTTAATGTGGTCTGCCTAAGGTATCGATACAACTCCTGTGTTAACATAACATTATTTGAATAGCTAAATGTAAAAAAATGGGATCAAGATCAATGGAGAATTACCCATTACTATTCTCCTTTCCACATGTTAGTAAACTAAAAAGTATGCGTGGAAACCTTCCTGTCGACTAGACCTTTTTTGCATGTAGCTATTCTTTTATAAACTATAAATCCATATTCTATAACAGGGGTTCCCAACCTTTTTACACCTGCGTACCACTTGACTTATTGAGAAATTTTGGCGTACCACCAGACCTAAATATTTTAATAAACGTATAATATTTACTCTTCTAAAGGTGTTCAAAGGTTTTTTGAGTAAAATTCCTGAGAAAACTTCGTATTTAATGGTAAGATATTTATTTATAACATGCTTATAATAAAGGAGAAATAAAAAAAAGAAGATTAAAATGGTATTAATTTACAGTTTTGTTTATTACCCATAGGTATTAAAACATAAAAATAAAAAATAGTACAAGATCAGCAAAATCCGATCCAGAAGTTAATTAAAGATTTCCTCCTTATGTTAATGTTTAAAATAACGAGTAATATGTTTCCGTGCTCACTGCACATATGCGTACAGAAGCTACTGATAGCATCATGTTGCTCACATCACTCACGCGTACCACTTGAAATATTCCCGTTACCACCAGTGGTACGCGTACCACCGGTTGGGAACCCCTGTTCCATAACCTCAATTGCACAAACATGTGATAAACTGACATTTTACCCACAGTAATCGACATAAAACGTGAAAAAAAAAATCCTAGAATCAGTTATCATTGCACGTACCCATTTTGATTGCACATCAAAGTTTCCATTCATAAACCATAAGGCAAAAAAATGTATGTACAATATTACATAGTAGATTTCTTTTTTTTGGTATTAGTAATTTTGGAATAGAGTTTAAACTAAAACCGTAACGATAACATACAGCAAAATAAGCAAGTTGGTAAATGAAATTTCTGAGATAATCGTATTATACACTGCTCAAAACAATTAGGGGAGCACTTTTTAATTCCAACTTTAACTTCACTCCCAACTTTTTAATTTTTATCCTATTAATCTGAACTTTGTTAAATAGGTTCACTATGCATTCGAAATGAAATAGTAAAAAACAGGAGAAAAAATCTTAAGTTTTTAATACTTAAATTTAAAGGGGGGAAATGGAATAATAACTTTTTAATAAATTATAACAATAATTTTTTCAAAACTTTTTTTGTTAAAAATAGTTGAAATATATTTTTAAACGTCTAAAAAATGCAAGCATGAAAAATTTAGGGTCAATTTATGTTCTAAAACTGTTTTAAAGTGAAATTTATTTTACCATATTTTTCATATTTTCATTAATATTAAAAAAATATATTAAATTCTTCAAAATACGTTATTCTTCCATATAATGATGTATCTAACGATACATAAGTTGCGAATTTAACTTAGTCAGAAAAAAATCACAAGCTGATGATTCCCAATGGAATCATTGGGAGCGAAAGGGTTTAAAACATGTGCTCCCCTAATTGTTTTGAGCAGTGTAAGTATTCCGGTTGACAAATTTCGCAGCAGCTTCTACAACAAATCAAGTTAACCATCGGGGACGATTGCTTCAAACCAACACAAAGTTTTTTTAATACAATGTTATACAATGCAACTATTCTATATATATTAAATATGAAAATTATGTTGTATTAATTAAACTATTATTGATAAAAAACCGTGAAGAATGCAAAAAGCAATACTAGACTACACGATAATCAAAGCATAAAATAGGGAATTTGTTTACTGATTTTGAAAAATATCCTTTAAACTTAACATTTAAAAAGTAATATGCAATTTTGTATAATTAAAATAATTAATAGTGATATATTAATAGCAATTATTCAATTAATATAATAATCAAATCCATAATGTAATATTTTTCTAGCAATTTCAGCACTATTATTAAAGTAAACAAGTTTATTAATAAACTTGGAGAGAATAAAATAATACATATTTAACTTCATTTATTACATTCCCTAAAATACTGAGAAATTATGCATTTTTATTAAAAAAATATAATTAGAAACTGTCATGGAACATTCATCAAAGTAAAATAAGATGAAATGAATCAACCTAATTATGCTTTTAGTTATGGAATTCAATTGATATTTGTTGGTGTATTTCTAAAATATGCGCACGTCCCCGATGCTTAATAATTTGTTTTGTTCTTATTTGAAAGACAAACTATTCCATAAATTACGTAAGTCCATTGTTGTATATAAGTGGAATGTTTTCCATCACGAAACAGCAGGTGTCTCATCGTCTTGGTTGTTGTTGTCGTCTGCTTGTTTCGTTTGGTGAGCTGATTGCTTGGCGAACTCCGAAATTTGATCTATTGACTGTCGAACCTTATAAGAGAGAGAAAGATAAATTGTTATTGAAGTTGTTACCTACACACATAATTAAAGGTACTGTACTGATGACTTCTACACTAAATCAAGGACCTTAATGGTTCATTTTTAGGCAATATTTTACACTTCCTGCCGATGCAATTATACATTTGCATGACAATGCCCCATTTTTCCCTCCAATGATATTGATTTTATTTCTATAGAAATTGAATCGGTGAGTGCAGAAACAACGTCAGTCACAAATTTCAAATTTTTCAGGAGGGTGAAAAAACGTAATAACTCCTCCTCTATTTCTGCACTCAACACTCGAAACAAACGTCCTGTATTTACGGAACTACTCAACAGACTAATGTAGTTTTTGCACCCAACACGCATCTTGCCTTTCTACGCTTCTTTTTATTGAAAACGAGTTTTCGGATTTTTTTTGACTGAAGCGGTTTCTGCACTCACTGATTCAATTAGCAATCGAATATACAAAATGTTGTTAGGGGAGCAAATGATGTCAAAATATTATACTTATGACGTTTGACATCATAAGTTAATTTAGTATATTAATATAAAACTATAACTCTAAAAAACATTACACGACTTCCATTACAACTAAATGAATCAATATATTTAAAGGTAATTATATACCCTATAAAGAAATCACAATTACTTTAAAACCTAAAAAGTTTCATTTCAGCTACCCGTTGCGCATGCGCGAGTTTCTGGAAAACTTTATTATGACGTCCGACAGGTACTGAGAACCGTTGTACCAAATTGAAGTCTATACTCTTTTCGTTTTTCAGCAATACCTTTAAAACCAAAAATGTTCCATTTCAGCTACCTTTTGCGCATGCGAGATTTTCAAGATTACCACATTTTACGTCCTACAAACTTGTGTACCAAATTTGAAGTCTGTAGCTCGTTTGGTTCGAGCTGCAGAGGGGTTTCAGGCAGGCGAACCGTCAGACAGACCAATGTTCGCAAACCCTTTTTAGCCTCCTCACTACGTTTATAACGTAAAGAGTGGAAGGATTATAATGAATCAGTAAATCGTGTCTGTCCGTCTGTCACCCACTTTCAAAGCTTTAACTACAAATGCTGCATTCAAGTGTGATACGTCAAAAAGCTCCGCGCATCGAAATTAGAAGACATTGAAAAAAAGCAGCGAAAATTCGAATTCAAAGTACTTTAATTATTTAAAAAACTGCAAAATTTAATGTTCATTCAAAAAGCATAAGAAGCCATTTTTATTAGAATTAAATCACCATTGCCACTCGTAACAATCACTCGAGAAACTTTTATTCTTTTAAATAATTGATTAAGAGAAATTTATTTTTGCTAATCGATCAGTTTGAAATGATGTCAAATATATTTCACAAAGATATTTGATTGTATGTTGATATGAAATGTTTTGGTTCTATTTAAAAGAGCGAAATATAACAAATTTATTCTTTGAAATATAAATTAATTTTTGTAAACGATAATCATCATTGAATTTTCGAAATAAAATAAATGAAACTATCCATATGTAGCGTGTAAATGTTTGTAATAGAATTAATTTTGTGTTTGGCGCCTTTTTTCCTGTCGAACACAAACGTTGCGCGGAAGCGGGCTGAGTATCAGATTATGTTACAAACCTACTTTTTAAAATCAATCCTCTCCAAAACTGTATTGAAAAAAAAAAAATCCATTTTGGAATTTCGACCCCACCGCACAACTTCCACCTTATAATTCGTATAATTGAAAGTAAAAATTCACAGTTCGTGTTTGGTCGTGCAGAGGATCAGCCCATGTGTGTCATTTGTGATGTCCCTCTAAGTGTTCAATACATCTTAGTAGACTGTCCGGCTTTAAAACAGAGCAGACTTAAATGTTTTAACAGTTTAAATCCATCTATCCATCAGATTTTAACTCGTCCCCCATATCATGCCTTGTTTTCTTTTTTGGCTAATATTGGCTTTTATTCTTTGATTTAAAAATGTGTCACTGTTCTTAAATGTTATGTGCTGCTTTTAATAATAATTTGAAACTATTTATTTAAAAAACCTTGTGTTTGATTTTGGATGTCTAATTGTTTTTAAATGTATTGTGTTTTATGGTTATTATTTGTTTTGTTTTAAATTTTTTTAAAGCCTGTTTTAAAAGTGAGTTTTGAGGCCCAGTGGCCGAGTGGTAGTGCTTCGCATTGCCACGCCACAGGTCCGGGGATCGAATCCCGGACTGGGCGTGGTTGACCCAGCCTTTCATCCCTTGAGTGGGTCGATAAAATGGGTACCAAGCATGCTTGGGAACTAAACACTGGGGGTTCCGCGTGAGGCTGACCACCTTACCGGGACAAATGCCTAGCACCATAGAGCCCTAGGTCACGAAAGCTGAAATGGGCACGGCAGGCTTTGGCCCAGTAATGGGCTGTTGCGCCGGGAAGTTTAGTTTTTAGTTTTAAAAGTAAAACCTAGTGTTTGGAGCAGTATGGCCTTAGATGCCCTTGCGCCATGAAACCCATCCATCCATCCGTGTTCGGTTGTAGAGTTGCGCACTCACGTAACACTATCCGTCCGGTCGGGTAGTCGACTGCTACGAACGAAACCTGTTGGCCGTTTGCGAAAAGGTTTCGTACTTTTTCTTCGGAAAAACCGACAATCCGTGTTGGGAAATTAAAGTAAGATTCTATTTAAGAATGAAAGAATAAATCTAAATCATTTTAAATAATTGCATGCAAGTACTCCAAGACACACGACTTCACATACACGGATAGTTAGTTCTATTGCAAGTGATGCCATGCCATCCACAACATATAATACACTGCTCAAAACAATTAGGGGAGCACTTTTTAATTCCAACTTTAACTTCACTCCCAACTTTTTAATTTTTATCCTATAAATCTGAAATTTGTTAAATAGGTTCACTATGCATTCGAAATGAAATAGTAAAAAGCAGGAGAAAAAAATCTTAAGTTTTTAATACTTAAATTTAAAGGGGGGAAATGGAATAATAACTTTTTAATAAATTATAACAATAATTTTTTCAAAACTTTTTTTGTTAAAAATAGTTGGAATATATTTTTAAACATCTAAAAAATGCAAGCATGAAAAATTTAGGGTCAATTTATTTTCTAAAACTGTTTTAAAGTGAAATTTATTTTACCATATTTTTCATATTTTCATTAATATTAAAAATATATATTAAATTCTTCAAAATACGTTATTCTTCCATATAATGATGTATCTAACGATACATAAGTTGCGAATTTAACTTAGTCAGAAAAAAATCACAGGCTGATGATTCCCGATGGAATCATTGGGAGCGAAAGAGTTTAAAACATGTGCTCCCCTAATTGTTTTGAGCAGTGTACAATGACGTGTTTAAGTCACGCCCAGTTGAAAGTTAAAGTGGTGCTGCCATCTATATATTATTAATGTAGACAAATATACTTTTAACACTTGTATAAGTTACACACATTACAACAATCAGAACCAGGCGGTTAGCATGACGTCACGAAGAGCTTCTGTGGCCTTAAAGTTGAGTACTACACTCACCTGTCCCAGGTCGTGCAGCCTCTGCTTGAGTGTGGTCGTGATCCTCCGGATCTCCTCCTCGACTGCCTCCTGCTGCTGCTTCAGCAGCTCCAGGTACCCGGACAACCTGATTAGGCACACAAAGCACACCAGTTATCTTCTAAAGACCCGGGCAAAATCCCACACGTATATTCTTAAGAGGACTCCCTTGGAATTCCACATCTTGAAAATCGTAATGTGATTCCTATGGGAAACATTCGCAAGTCAATTACCGCCACAATTTTATTAAAAGGTGACTAGTTTCTGGTATCATTGTAAAGAACGAAAGGAGTAGATTCTGTAAAATTAATTTCTTTTGTGAAAATCGCATATTTAGTATTTTTAGTAATTTTTTGAAGTTAGTAAAAAATGCAGTTCGCATTAAGTTCTAACTTCAAAAAATAATTAAAAATAGTAAATATGTGATTTTCACAAAACAAATTAATTTTACAGAATCTACTCCTTTCGTTCCTTACAATGAAACAAGAAACTAGTAGACTTTTATTAAAATTGTGGCGGTAATTGACTTGCGAATGTTTTCCAAAGGAATAACATTACGATTTTCAAGATGTGGAATTCCAAGGGAGTCCTCTTAATTTAAACATATTACTCATACAAATATATGCTAAAAAGTATCTTTTGCAGAGAAATTAAAAAAAAAGTATGTTTAATAGTTACTGAGAGACGCACCTTAAGTTATAAAAATACAATTTTTTTGTGATATAAATGCAACAAAAAAGGACGCATCACTTATTTGTTGTTACCATATTATTTTATCAATGTTTTTATTTCAAAATGCCTTTAAAATTAACAACAAAAATAACTTTTAAAAAAATTTGAAAGAAAAATTAAATAAAAAAAAAACCTCTAGTATCATATTGACCCTCGTCCAACTTATTTTTTTATATCGAAATAAATGATACCTATAATCAAATAAATGATACTTATAATCAAAGCCTGAAAAACGATATTCGTATCTTCTTCTATCGGACCAGGCTAATTTCGGAGGAAATTAACATGTTAATTGTTAGTGGGGAGGTTTTAAAAAATATCCCCAAATGGGGACGCCAGGTAGCAAGGGGTTAAGTGATTGGAAGTTGAGCTTTAAACCTACATGTGATATTTCATAAATACTCCCCAGATGAATATGGTATAATTATTGTGTCATATAACAGAAGAACCAATCCCAATATGTGTACTCAGAAGGAGGCTATTGTAAATGTGTGACTTCAACTTCTGAGCCTTAGACGAAGGTTTTATGCGCCGGATTTTCCAGCAATATACACAAATGTTTAAATTTTATAAATATGTAATATTTTTTTATTTATATTCTGCTTTTAATTTGGAAATGATTTTATGGGGGATAATTTTTTTTTTCAAAATAAACTTAATTATGACTTTTTAAACAAATATAAGAATACATTTTTTATAGTGAAAGCAACCGTACGTTTTTAACCGTCTCTAAACCGTTCGAAAGGTCAATCTATTCCATTACCTTATTTTGATTTGTGTCCGATAAGCTTTTAGTCTCAAAGCAATTGTAGAAATAATAGAGTGGTTAATAACCGGATTTTCTCGACGAGAGAGGGTGGTCTATAAATTCGTGCAAGGAACCCCATTTTACGGAGTAAATATATCTATTATTTTCAATGTTTTTTTTTCAACTCAGTTTAGATAAGCAACTGTGAGTTTTCAAACGAAGATTAAATGTGTTGCGTTTCTTACCTGTATCCTGCTTTGGCTGGCCACAACTCGTCCAGTGGACTTCTATTATGAAAAGTAGACACTCTGTACACCAATACGGTTGCCAATAGAAACAGAAGGACCAATCTACAACGGAAAAAAGCCAAACTTTAACAGTTTAACAGACATAATATCACCCTAAAATGCAAATTAAAAAAAAAAACGGGTTTGTAATAGTAACTTTAGCTTAGAATAACTGACAAAAACATTGTAACATCTCATAAATCAAATTTTGCTAAATGTAATTTTAACTAGCCAAATGAAATATTTTGAAGAACCTCTTATGCCAATTTAATTAATATTTAAATAATGAAAAAATATAAATACTATATAATACTTACAGAAGGGTGGCACCCAGTAAAATAATGGTACTTTTTGGGAAACTGAAAAGGAATATTAGTTTAAACCAATATGTGATAAGCACACATTCACTTTAAGTAATAACATTTACAAGTACAGTAGAGAAAAAACACTCACAAGTTATATACAGAGTGGCGCAAATTAATTAATAAAAGTGGCAAATAAAATTCTTAGAGATAAGAATAAGATAGAATTGTTGCCAAGCCTAAAACCAAATTAAAAACATGTTTGCTTAGTGAAGCTATTAATCGCTTCAATAATAAGCCCAAACAAACGCTTGGCGAACTATTTGCCGGCACCTTGGCTATTTAGCTTACAGTACAAATAATTGAAATGCCTCTTCGGCTTCAATATAATTATCTTTAAGCGGGTAAAAAAATAATAAAAACTGTTTTTATTTTAAAACAGTTTGATATTACAGAAAAAACTGTTAAAAAAGCATTTTTTAAAAAATATATGATAGTTTTCTTCTAAAATAAAGAGATTTCTTACTGTGTAAAAAGCTCTAAGATTTTGCCTACTGTAGCGAAAAAAAGCCTACACTGGTAAACAAACTTACCTCTTGGCAACCATAACTGTAGAGTCACCAGAACATTTCTGTACAACCCTCATTTATGTATGCAACCCAACCTAGCAATGCTAAACCTATGTTATCCTAAATTTTTTATAAATTCAAAGATCAATTAAATTATACTCTTATCTTTAAAGCTTGTTTATCCTGCCTTTTTATACTACGGTGCACTAATTGGTTAGTTTTTCTGTGAGTAGTAGAATAATTGCGTTCTAGAGTTGAAGGAATCCTTTTTATCTTTTCAGATTATAAGGAAGAATTCCGTTAAGATTACATCTCCTAAATTACTGTTGAAGATGGAAAACTAATTTAGTGTAGAAAAATTAGTTTTTCTGACAGCATACGTCACCATACACAAGATTAAGTTAAAACGTCTCACCTGTTATTGACAACTGTGTGGACATTTTCTTCTATTCCAGTGAAACAATCCGTAAAACTGGGGGGAGGAGCTGAAAAAGATGGTCAATGTGTAATGGTACTGATTGGTGTACAGACGAACTCCAATCATCCGAACTAAAATTATCTGAAACATTGCTTATTATCCAAATTTCAGGAAAAATTCTACCCGGGCATCTGTTACAGACTTTTTTTTGGATGTCTACAATGGCGCAAACAGTCAGTTCTTGATTTTTAATGAACTATTTTTAAGGAATAAAACGATGCGTTTCAGCATGAACTAACATTGTGCTAGTGGTTTGCTTTTGCATATTAGTATTGTTGTTGACTTTTTGACGACTTCACTTTGTTTTTCGTTTCGTCGAAAATACTTGATGTAAATTATATGTTTTTATAATCAACTAATGATCTTACAAAAAGGCATGTAGTTTATTGCAAGTAATTTTGACGGACAGATTTTTATAATAATGACTAGAAAACTACTAAATATATTTCAAAATAACCCTCTTGAACTATAATTAATTTTTCAAAACAATTTATTTGTAATTTAGTGCTAATATTATTGTACTTTGAATACTGCCAAAAACGTAATTTCATAACAGTTAATAATCTCACTCTTTTAATTTTGAATACACTCTTACTACTGTCATCTATGAGGGTAATTAGTAACTAAAACTTCAAAATGGAATGTGTTAATGAAAAAACACAACTTTGTCGAGAGGGAGCTCTACTTCAATAGAATAAAGTGGATTATGTTACTTGTTGTTGCCAAACGGCAACAGTACGCATTAGAGGATTAAACCCAACTCACATCTGCTCTTGGCGCAGTCCCACGGACACTTGCTGAGGGTGACTTGGTCCACGGGCGGAGGGGGCGCCCTCTGGCGGCGAGCGGCGCCTTTGGCCGTGATCCGGGGAAAGAGGAGGTCGGACTTGCGTCGCGAGAGACGTCGGGCTGGAACGACGGGGAGGTCGTCGGGACGAGGAGGGGGAGGGGGAACCACGACGACGGGAGGGGGAGGGGGGACGACAGGGGCGGCCGCGTCTTCCGATGAAGGGTCGCTGGGGGTCGGCTCGTCCTCCGTGGTGTCCTGTGGAGAGAGTTTAAATTATACTGGGTTTACATGCTTCGAGCGCTGTTTCCAGCATGAGCGTAACCACTTTGACCTTCATCGATTCGACCTTTGGTTGGCGAGTGAGATTGTATAGCGCGGCGATTTGATGATGTGACTAAATTGAATTCACGGTGTAGGACCAATTAAAAAAGAGAGAAACGGTCAAGATAGTTGCCATTTACCTTATGGTAACCATTTCCTTTCATCTCTGGGAGAAAACCGAAAAAAGATGGGTTGGTGGCCTTGAAAGCCAGCTTCAGCGGATGTTCGGATAAATACGTATAAAGCGGTTACCTTGAGATAATCAAGGCCATGCTGAAATGGCTGCTCGAAGCATGTAACTGCGGTGTTATAACTTTCTGAGCCTGGGTTCCCGGATGGCCGATATTAAGAACCATTACGTCAGCAGTCTGTGCGCTGTAACGGGTGCGGGTTTGATTCCCGCCTTCACACTGGGTGTACTTAATTTCTCTGTGACAGTAGAAATTCTTTCTGCGTCTGTCTTACTTGGCAAAAGCTTATAAAGTGGATGTCTGGTCAAGCACACAGGCTGGAATATATGTATCTATCCCTACCCCTTTTGAATCTAGATCTAAGCACGACCTACTTAAGTTAGAAAGCCAGAAGAGCTTTCCCAAACACTGTCCCGAGTGTCGTTGTTCCGAAGATGAGGTAAACGGATCTCTAAACCTGTTCGGACCCCTCGTTCACAGTTGACCACATTTTAAGGGTTCCGAATGCGTCCGAACTAGTTTCTCCATCTTCAGCACCCGGAAAGTGACGTCAAGATTTCCGTCTGCGCTCATGTTTGGGAGAGCTTCTCCGGCTTTGCTATTTAAGTTGGCCGTGTTTAAATCATAAAAGGTAAATTATGCGAAATGCACTTAATTTTTAAATTAACATGGAGTATAATTGATTTTTTTGTTCTACTAGTCACTCGACACGTACACAGATTTACAATTACCATTTTAAGCCTAAAAGCTATAGAAACGTGGATGGAAACCGGCTGATGAGCATTGTAGGAATGGACTAAATTGAAAATTTCAAGGTTCATGTTATAATTATTACATACTATACTATTTTACCTTGCTAGCATGGTACTTCTGAAAAAAAAAAAGTGTAAATGGTAAAAAAAATTATAAATATTGTTTTTACTCTTACCGCATAACCTAATATCTGCAGAAGAAAAATATGAAAGAGAGCTTTTATTGTATACGCTTTTTTCTCTTTTATGGTATTATTACGGCAATGAGAAAAACAAAATGGTCAAGATTTCCATCCCCCGTAAAAGCTGTTTTACTTTTATGGTACTGTTACCGCAGTAAAACTAACGAAAAGGTCAAGATGTCCCTCCCCTGACAAAGCTGTTTTACTTTTATAGTACCGGTTACCGCAGTGAAACAAACAAAGAAGTCAAGATGTCCCTCCCCTGACAAAGCTGTTTTACTTTTATAGTACCGGTTATCGCAGCGAAACTAAAGAAAAGGACGAGATTTCCCTCCCCTGTAAAATGTGTTTTACTTTTATGGTATTGTTACTACAGTGAAACAACCATGTCGCCCTTAACATGTTGCGTTGGGTGCCTATTCAGGTGTCGGCTCGTTACCTGACTGTGGTTCTAAAATACGACGCCCGTCGCAAATAGCCCTCGTGTAGCTCTAGTGCGACGATAATTCAAAACAAACAAACAGTGAAACAACCAAAAAAGTCAAGATGTCCCTCCCCTGACAAAGCTGTTTTACTTTTATAGTACCGTTATCGCAGCGAAACTAAAGAAAAGGACGAGATTTCCCTCCCCTGTAAAATGTGTTTTACTTTTATGGTATTGTTACTACAGTGAAACAAACAAAAAAGTCAAGATTTCCATCCTCTGTAAAAGCTGTTTTACTTTTATAGTACTGTTACCGCAGTAAAACTAACGAAAAGGACAATATGTCTCTCCCTGTAAAAGCTGTTTTACTTTTATGGTACTGTTACTGCAATGAAACAAACAAAGAAGTCAAGATGTCCCACCCCTGACAAAGCTGTTTTACTTTTATAGTACCGTTACCGCAGTGAAACTAACGAAAAGGACAAGATTTCCCTCCCCTGTAAAAGCTGTTTTACCTTTATAGTACCATTACTGCAGTGAAACAAACGAATATCCTTTCCCTGTAAAAGCTGTTTTACTTTTATAGTACTGTTACTGCAGTGAAACAAACGAAAGATACAAGATTTCCATCCACTGTAAAAGCTGTTTTATCTTTATAGTACTGCTACTGCAGTGAAGCAAAAAAACAAAAAACTCAAGATCCCCCATTCACAACACTCGCTCGAGAAACTTAAATTTTTTTAAACAATAAAATAAAATAAATTTATCTTTTCACCATAAATCTGCTTAAAATGAAGTCAAATATGTTTCACAAAGGACCTTTTTGAGTTTATTTTGATATGAAATGTTTTCTTTCCATTTAAAAGCGAGAAATATTACATATTTATTTTTTGAAATATAAATTTTTTTAGCAAACGATAGCAAAAAATTATTGAATTCAAAAAAGAAAACAAGAAGTTCCAAAAGAACTAAAATAGCCTACTTTCCTGTTACTTAAATACATACTAAAATTCTTATCTTGAAAAAATTAGGTCCGTAACAGCAAGTGACATCAACAACCGTTTCTACATTAAATTTATATTCATTAGAATAAATTTCACTAAACACAGCATCTAGCTATAATTTCAACTTTAAGCCAAATCAATTATTTTCATTAATTTTCTATCGCCAATAGAATAAATATTACTAATCGTCCGCATGATTTATTTGCAGTTAAAAATAAATATTTAATTATTCGTTAAAAACAAAAACCATAAAACTACACCAAAATACACTTAAAATAGGAAATGTAAATTAACAAGTAGGTTTGTAACATAATATGTCACTTGACCCACTTCCAAACAACAGTTGTGCAAACAGGTAAAAAGGCGCCAAGCACAGCATTAATTCTATATTAAACATTTACCCGCTAAATTCGGAAAGTTTCATTTATTTATTTCAAAAATTAAATAATTATTACTCAAATCGTTTGAAAAAAATTTATAGTTCAAAGAATAAATATGTAATATTTCTCGCTTTTAAATAGAATGAAAACAATTCATAACTACAAAAATTCTCGTTGTGAAATATGTTTGACGTCATTTCACACTGATCGATGTCGCAAAAATAAATTTATTTTATTTTATTGTCTAAAAGAATTAAAGTTTCTCGAGTGATTGTTGCTATGGCAATGGTCATTTAATTCTAATAAAAATGGCTTCCCATGCTTTTTAAATGAATATTAAATTTTGAAGTTTTTTAATTAATTGCAGTGCTTAGAATTCGAATTCTTTTCTGAAATTTTCAATATATTCTCATTTCGGTAAGCTGAATTTAGTAGATTTATGTCCGTCCGATCTTACAGACAGCCGGACAAAAAGTATGAAAGTTGGGTGTCTGAGGTTATACCTTTCTAATAAAAAAAGAATTTTTAAGATCGGATTAGTAGAACTGATTTTGGAAGGGGGGTACGGACGGACGGACGGACAGACGGACGGACGGACATCAACCGCATGTCAATACCTACTTTTTCATTTTTTTTAATTCTTCGAATTAAAAAAAAAGAAAAGTAGGCTAAAAATGGCTTCCTATGCTTTTTAAATGAGCATTTTTTGAAGTCTTTTAAATAATTAAAGTACTTCGAATTCGAATTCTTTTCTGAAATTGTCAATGTATTCAAATTTCGATGCGCTGAATTTTTTGACGTATCTCACTTTTCCGTAGCATTTGTAGTTAAATTCAGTGATTTAAATGACTCGAAATTGAATTTCAATGCTAATTTAATGGGAAATTCGTCGTCAAATAGTAGATTTATGTCCGTCCTATCGTACAGACAGACGGACAAAAAGTATGAAAGTTGGGTGCCTGAGGTTATACCTTTCTAATAAAAAAAGAATTTTTAAGATCTGATTGATAGAACTGATTTTGGAAGGGGGGTACGGACAGACGGACGGACGGACAGACAGACAGACAGACGGACGGACGGACGGACATCGACCGCATGTCAATACCTACTTTTTCATTTTTTTTTAATTCTTCGAATTAAAAAAAAAGAAAAGTAGGCTAATAAATGAAACTAGCCACATTTAGCATGAATATGTTTAATATAGAATTAATGCTGTGATTGGCTCGTTATTTAATTTTAAACACAAAAACGGTTGTGTGGAGTCGGGTCAAGTGACAGATTCTGTAAACCTACTTATTTTCCGTTTACTTAGATTTTTATTGGTCTTTTATTACTTTGGTGATAGCGTACCAACATCGAATGAAAACATTGTGTACAAGAACATTTAAAAAAAATAAGTAAGGTTGTTGTTTTAATAAATAATAAATAAAACTGCTAACTTCATCAGTAAAAAATAAAATGGATAAATGAGTTAAATCCTTACTGGATCAGCAGATTTAAGCCAGACATGGTGCATCAATCTATACGTAGTGTTCCTTTGTAGTAAAGATCCGAAGACGTACTGGAAAAGAAAGATCGGATTATTGAAAAAGTAATGTCAAACACTTACAGTAAAAATTGTGATTAGGTTTAGCAGCATTCATAAAGAAATTTTACAAACGAACGAACATTTGTTTTGGCATATCACGAAAGCAATCATGTCTTCACCCTTCTCAAGTATTTTTAAAGTTTTTTTTTTTTTTTGTAATTTTAGAATCAAATAAAATTTTTTCGTAGTATTTTTCTCCTAAATGTGGTGGCAAGGGGCCAATGTTGCCACCACATTAAGGAGAAAAATATTACGAAAAAATACCATTTTGCTCTAAATTACAAAAAAATATTTTAAAACTACCAGAAAAATGTTTCACGTTTTTCTAAAGTCACTAAAAATATTCCAAAACGCAGATAGTATTTTAATAGTATTCTTTTGTAATTTTAGAATTAAATTTTATTCTTTCATAGCATTTTTTTACTATAATTGGTGGCGACACTGGCCCCATACCCTTCCAATTTTAGCCTCCATGCGTGTCCCTTCTTTAGTATTGGAGGTCACGTGATCTGCCAATACTTTAACTATGATATCTATGATCTTCGCATTTCAAGCTGGATTTTGTATTATTTTATCGTGGCAGCATCTGCATCTTATTCTAATCTCAATATTTGTGCTCGTCTTTCTTAGAGTCTTTGGATATTTGCAGTACTATAAGGGTAAAAACATAGTGGAGCGGCGAGTCAGGCTGCGCGTTTTTTATTCAAGGTGCTAGCGGCGCTTCACATGCACATAGTGGAGCGGCAGGAACTGCTACGAAGAGTGCTTCATGTCATGAGTCTAGTCAGCAAGATGCTCTCTTTTTGACATTAATTAAAGTTTGTTTGTTAGAAAACTTGTTTCTTGCCCTACCTAAATGCTAAAAATATTATACAGTATAGTAAAATGTACATGCACAATTATTTTCTTCTCCTACTTCCTTCCATAGTTTGTCCAATGTATACTGATTGTGATGGTCATTTAGCTGTTGATTCCATAAAGGATACCGATTCCGCATCGACAGAATGAGTAATTCCACGTTCATTTTGTAATACTTTCACCTTAAAATCCAGAAAAATTCACTAACAGACAGTACCACCTGCATTTGAAGCCCCAAGTCGACTGGAGCAGCGCTTCTAAGAAATCGTTGGTGATTTTACGAGCGGTGAGTCAAGATTCATGTCGTTGCATGCAGCGCTGCTTGCCGCCCCACTATGTGCGCGTCAACTTGAATGTACGGAAGATTTAAAAACGCGCAGCTTGACTCACCGCTTGACTCTTGACTCGCCGCTCCACTATGTTTTTACCCTTACTCAGACAAATCGGGACAGACTTCAGCATGGATTTCCTAAGCATCGTAATCGTATCATCCAGCACGATTGACACGCTGCTTTGGAAAAATTGCTATATACGCTGTCGCTATTCTTTAATATTTCTGTGACGTAACATGAGTGTAACGGTCGACAACTATTATTACCATTTGAAATTTAAGCTTTAGCAGCGAAACAAAGTGTTCACCAACTAATCACAATTACAGGTTGTCAGGACTTATAATTATTAGTACCAGAAGACATTAAGTGACTTTAGTTCTTCTTTTACGTGGAATTTTTTTATTTCGTTTTAGATAAGCCTCTATATGGTCGTTAATGTGGCACAAATGTCAATAGTCACCAGTGGATGTTTCAAATAAGTTTAAATTTCCATAAAAATTAATTGAACATTACTTGATTGCCTATGATCATATGTGGACATCCAAAATATTGTTTAGTTTGCAAAAAATTATTTTGAACATTCGATGATTGTTAAGATCCACCAGTGGACTTTTAAAATAATATTTAGTTTGCATAGAAACTCTGGCATTCGGTGAAAGCTGGAATTTAGGAATCCACCGTTGAATATACACATTGGATTGGAGAAAGTTAATTTTACTATGTTTCTTACTTTTCCTTCGACAGTGTAGAGACCCACAGCATTAGGAATGATTTTGGCTGTCCTCTCTTTGGTCACTTTGATCACATCTCCCACTGGCAGTAGAATCTAAAAATAATGATATTGTAACTAGTTAATAAAAATAAAAGATAATTTTTTAAAGCGATTAAACCAAAGGCTATCATTGAAAGTGACAAATAAAAATTTATTTTGAATCTAGCAGAAAGAGTTTGTCTCTGCTCTGTGTGAATTTGTTGATAGGTTTTCCTTCAGAAATTACCTGAACAAATTACTAAGACCAATAAAAAAGTATACTTCTAATTGATATTTTCAGTAAAAAAATTCCAGTTCTTTTTATGGAAATAACTAGTTTCTGTGAGGTAAATAGTCCTCATATTGATTTTGATGTAGTTTTGACTTAAACTTTGCACTAAAGAATTTCCTTGATGATATCTAATTTAATGAAAATATTCTCATTAGAAGAAGATTTTTTAATAAGAATTTTGTGAGCAAAATTTTTTTCACACTAAAACCACTTTTGGATGTAATAAGTAGACTTTGGAATACCAATGCATACAATAAGTAGATTTTAGATAGCTCGTAATATACTATATCTTTTAGTAATGTAATACTGACCTGCGTTTTTCTACCAAATATATTGGAGTAAAAAGCGAAGTAATTTTCTGTTATGTACAAATGACCTTGAAGAAGAATATCAGCAACGAGTGCACATGAATAATCTAAAAATTAAAAAAAAAACATTTTTAAGAAGATCTTTCACAAGATAAAGAAACAAACAAAAAATTTCATGCTATGTCAAAGTTTGGTAAAAAATCTTTGGGAAAAGTTTTTTTTTAGTTTTTAAAGAGTTTTTGTGGTTCTCCATATTTTTAGAATAATATATGGGAAATAAGTTATATAGCTAACTTTTTTGTGTGTGTTATTATCCTTATAAGAGGAATTCTTAAATTTATAATTTTTTTAGTTTCAGATTCCTATTAAAATGTGTATGAGTAGATAACTGTACTTTCCAGACAAAATTAAGAGACTGGCTAGTTCCATATACCCAATACATTATTTTCGAAATCAAAATATTAATACAAGCATTACTTTATTTTTTTTTTTATCTTTTCACCAAGTATGAAAATAGTTATAGCAATAAAATAAAACCTATTCGAAGGGAATCATTGAGGTAAGTGATTATTAATAACTGATGTTCATGTCTATTGACAGATGGCAATGCCATATTTTTCTTTTTTTAAAAATCTTCAAATATAAATATTTAAATAATCAAACGATATTTCCCCTCCTTATTTGTTTTTGTTGTTATTACACTTTTCGTTCATGGTGAAAAATGCATATTTAATGCAATACTTTGATATAGGTTTATTTCTATATGGGAGCACTGGCCATTTCTCTTAAGCTTACCACAAGCGGACAGACAAGGTCCAGGTGAACCATCACCAATCTTACCAAATCCTATCTGTTTTCACCGGAAGTATAGTTTCTCGTCAGTGGTTATTGGTGTATGCCTCGATGACGTGTCATTTTGGCATCTTTTAATTGGTTTGTTAAGATCAAAGACGTTTGAACGGGATAGGACTTGTGAAACTTCGGCAAAAATCACCACTCTACCAGCAAGACGTTACCGAAAAAATTTTACTCGTTATTGATTGGTTTTGTGTGCACACGTGACATCTAAGCTCCACCCCACTTGACGGGTTTGCATATCACATGGGCACACTGAACCAATCGATGACGAGTAAAATGTTTTTGTTAGCATCTTGGAGGAAGTATGGAAATGTTCGGTGAAGGTGTCCTGTTACTCCTTTTGTATATGACTGTAGCTTCAAATGTCATTAGGCACACAACACCAATAACTGACAAATAAAGGCATGGAACAAAATATTGCCCGTGATACCTTAGCGTTGCGTGCTGGGGGTTCACCTGACCTCGTGTCTCTATCTAAGAAGCCAGCTTAAACAATTTGACTACGAATTTTAAAAGATTATTTTTTTTCTCCCGTTTATTATTCAAAAAGACAAAATAGGTCACAAAATAAGGCAAATATATAACACTCATTTGTTAGTAAAAACGAGTCCTGTTAGTAGCCAAACGGGTTAACTGCCATTTCAGTGACAATGCAGCGCCCCCTACATAAACTGTGTCCTGTTAACTCTGATGCTTCCAATACCCTCGCCGTTAGACAAAGTGTTAAGGGGGAATGGGCGCGCAGGACCGGGGGTCTCCAAACTCAAGCGCCTCAATGTTAATCCAATGGGGAAAAAACTATTTTCTTTGCCACATTTCTCCGGCTGTATTGAATATTTTTACAAGCGGATTTTTTTATGTGATAAATGTAGCTGACTTACAGGTCTCTATCTTCCCACTTTTTGAAATTGCTTTGAATATTTTGTGTAAAATAATTTATTGAATATTAAAAAAAAATATTCGTACTAATTTCAAAAAGTGGGAAGATAGAGACCTGTAAGTCAGCTACATTTATCACATAAAAAAATCCGTTTGTAAAAATATTCAATACAGCTGGAGAAATGTGGCAAAGAAAATAGTTTTTTCCCCAATGGATTAACATTGAGGCACTTGAGTTTGGAGACCCCCGGTCCTGCACGCCCATTCCCCCTTAACTGCCATTTCATTGACATTGCAGCTCCCTCTACATAAACCGCGAATTGTTACCACTCACAGTTGAGCAGGTGCTCCTCGGAGTCCACCCCGGGGAAGCGCACGTGGAAGCGCCTGTTGTGCGAGCGCGCCAGCCGGGAGTGGGGCAGGGGAGACGGGGGGGTGGTGGGCGTCGAGATGGGCAGGTTAGTGGGCATGCTCCGCCCTCATGGCTGGGCTGATCGGCATGCTGGGGGGTGTGTGTCCTGCAAGAGACAGAAGTTTAGAAACAGGATATAAAGACAAAAAAAAAAAGGAAATTCCTATTTGAAGAGTCCAGGGGAAGAACCCCTTGATTGCATGGGAATCTCCCCTTAATCAGATCTGTTTGGTGGACGTTGGTGACAGGAAAATAGTTTAACTCTTGCTTCTTCTTTCACGGTACTACTAACATAACACTCGTGTCTGGCGTGAAGCAGGGCTGCCGCAAAAAAAAAGAAACTAAATAAGAAACCGGTTTTCTTGAAGCAGTTTAGGGGATGACCCGCTTTCGTCGCCAAGAGGCCAGAGAAAGATAGATTCCTATGCAATATAGGGGTTTTTCCACTGTACTCTTCATTAGGAATATTTTTTTTCTCATTTAATCACTAATGATCTGCAAAAGTCGAAAAAAAATGATAACTTGCAATACAAGAGATTAATTTTCTTAGTTATTTCAAGCTCTGTTCCAACAATATATATTAATTACGGAAACATACACTGCTCAAAACAATTAAGGGGAGCGCATGGTTTTAACCCTTTCACCCCCGATGACTTCATTTGGAATCATCAACTGGCGATTTTTTCTCACTAAGTTCAGCTTGCACTTATGCATCGCTAGATCGAAGAATCATGTCTTTTGAAGAATTTAAAAATGTTTGTTTAAATTAAATGAAAACATGAAAACAATTGTAAAATAAAATTAACTTTTGCAAAATTTTATGACATAAATTGACCCTAAATTCCTCATGCTTACATTCTTCGATGTTTAAAAATTAATTTTAACTTCTTTTAACAAGAAAAGTTTTGAAAAAATTATGGTATAACTTATTCAAAAATTATGATTCAAATTTTTCCACTTAAATTTTAGTTAAAAAATTAAGATTTTTCAACAGTGTTTTTTACCATTTCATTCCGGATACATAGTGAATCTATTTCACAAATTTTAGATTTTTAGAACAAAAAATAAAAAGTTGTAACTGCAAGGGTTTATAAGAGTACGCAAAGTGCTCCCATAATTGTTTTGAGCAGTGTGTATTATGGTAGTTTAAAATGAATGTTATAATTTCGTTATACATATTTTAGGAAAAATGCAGTTAGCTATTTTTTTTGTCAATTTGGCATGGATACAATGAACGTTTCTTCTCGCGATTTTCAATTGATCTACACAATACAGTAGAGTCACGTTTATCCGATTCCCGGTTATTCGAAAAGCGGCTTAACCAACAGCTCAAGAATATTTTTTTTGCTGAAATACGAAATGCATACGCATAAATAAATACACAAAAAATAAATACGTTCGTTCAAAGTTGGTACTGCATATTTCTCAAAATATGCAGAATTTTTTATTTTTGTTTTTGCTGCTCAATTTTGGTCCCGTACCTTTCGGATAAGCAGGACTCTACTGTACTTGTATACATTTAGTGCTGTTTGAACATAAGTTTTTTTTCTCAGTGTAGGGCACATCATTGCTACTGCTTAAGGGGTCATAGGAGTCTTAAAAATGTGCAAAGAAGGTACTACAAAGTATAGTTTGATCGTTCATGTAATTTTTTTACTACTCAATATATAAGTATAATTTTTTTATATGTACTTATATTAAAATAATTAATAATTTTTTTATATGTAATTATATTATAATAATTAATAATTTTTTATATATAATTATATTAATATAAAACAAATTTTAAAATTTATGAAACTTTAGCCAAAACAAAAATAAATGATATTAATCCTAAAGCTATTTTAACACATTGGGATATTAGGCTTGCGCGGCAAATTTTGAGGTCAAAATTGAAGACATGACCAAGAAAATGACTTTATATTGTACACATGTGTACAAACAAAGACATATACCTAAACTAGCAGTATGGTCCCGCCTTACTGGGAACCCGTTAACTTCGCATTGCTTCCTTTTAGAGGCATACTTACCTTGTGAAAATACACTCAAAATTAAAACAAAATTAAATTCGTGTTGGCGCATGCGCACCTAAAAGAGCAAACACTAATAGGGGATGAAGCAGCCCTAGGGCGAGCGCAATCTCAATCAAACTAATAGAGGATGAAGCAGCCCTAGGGCGAGCGCATATCTCAATCAAACTAATAGAGGATGGCGTCAAGCCCCCGTTTCGGCCCGGACCATGTATTTTCAAGCCCTGTTGTGGTCCCGCAATCCCACGTGGATGACGTTTTTTTTGAAACTAATTATATTAATTAAAAATTTCAATCAAATAGGAAAAATCTAAGCCTCAGGTGCACACGTAGGTATTAAAAGGAATCTATTTTAAAAATTTCGAATTTTTTAGAGCAGTCTAAGTAGGTCTTTTGCGATCCACAGACATACACACAGACAGACAGACACACAGACAGACTCTTTCTTTTATTATTATAGATTCTCATCTCAATTTTAACAAGAAATTATTTAAAAAAAAAATTAAAATCAAAATTTAAAAATTTTTATTAATTTTTTTAGAAAAAAGTTCTTAAAATAATTTTTAATTAAAATCGAGCTGAGAATTTAGGTATAAGTCCTAGTTTGTACATATTTGTACAATATAAAGTCATTTTCTTGGCCATTTTTTCAATTTTGACCTCAAAATTTGCAGCGCAAACCTAATCCCAATGTGTTCAAATAGCTTTATGTTTAATATCATTTATTTTAGTTTTGGCTAAAGTTTCATAAATTTTAAAATTTGTTTGATAATAAATAAATCTTGTAGAATTACATATAAAAAATTATACTTATATATTGAGTAGTTAAAAAATTACATGAAAGATCAAACTATGCTTTGTAGTACCTGGGTCATTCCATGTGAAATCACCCAAATTTAAGAAAATTTGTTGCCGACTAGTCCCCGATTTTTTTCAAAAAATTACCACTTAAACTTGTTGTGGATAAACTCTCAAATATCAATTTTTAGCGCATTTTGTAGATTATTTACTGAGATACGGACTTTTGAAAAATGATAATTTTTGACGAATTTCGGCCATCTTGGATTTAACACTGTGAACTAAAACTTCAATAACTTGAGAATTAATTGGTCAAATTTAACAATTTTGGTGTCCATTTAAAGCTATTTATATGAGAAACATAAATCTAGCGTTTAAAAGAAGTTTTAAATTTTTTTTACTTAAGTTTTAGAAGGAAAATTAAAAAAAATCAGTATTAAAATTTAAAAAATTTCAATAGGCTGTAAAAAAATAGGTATATTCTTTTTCTTCGAAACTTGGTGAAAACATTAATCAATATGTGTTCTTTAAGTACAAAAAAAATCGGAGAGGTAAAATTTCTTAAAAGCTAGAAAATAATTTTTTTGTAATCCGTGATATTGAGCGCTACGGCTGCAATAAATTAAGAAATAATTCTTCAAATTTCACAATTTTTGTGTTGTTTTGAAGCTAATTATATGAGAAATATAAATCCAGTGTTTAAAAAAGGTTAAAAATATTTTATTATACTTTTAGAAGGAAATTGTAAAAAAAAACCGTTAAAATTTTTCTAAATTCAATATGCTTAAAAAATATATACCCATTTTTCCCACCTGAAAATTGGTGAAAACATTAATCAATATGTGTACTTTAAGTACAAAAAAAAAAAATCAGAGAGGTAAAATTTCTTAAAAACTAGAAAAGAATTTTTTTGTAACCCATGATATTGAGTTACAAAACTCACAGATGTAGGAATATATGACACTGAAAAGTTTCAAAAAAATAATTTTTTGTACTGGCAAATGAGATCTAGGTACAGCTGCGGAAATAAAAAAAGTACCACTAGCGATTATTTCAGCCATTAGTCACCCTATAGAATCGGACCTTTTTGAGATTGTGAACAATTAACGTTCTGAGTTAATTGCATGACACAAAATTTGCATAAGGGGCCGTCTTCATATTAAATATGTTACGAACTTTGAAATTTCCAATAGCAACACCCAATTTTAATAACTTAGAAATGTTAAGCACTCTCGAAAACCCTTAAATCTAAGTTTTTGTTACATTTGGATGAATATTTGACGAGTTATTCAATCGAATCACTTGTGGACCTTTTGGGGATCATCTCCAAAATGACAAGCGCAGTCTAGTTCTTCCTTTTGCAAAGCCGTCTTTATTTATCAATTACGCATAATGTTATACACAGTCCCCTGAAGGGTAATTAAAAAGTATTTTGTGATTTACTCAGCATATTATGAATAAAAAATTTTAAAATTTGGGATTTCGCTTAAGCTTCCTGTCTTAAATGCATTTCTGTAAAAATATTGATAGGTTTCTATTCATATTTTTTTAAAAAAATTAATATAATAATTATTAAAAAATTTAAAAATTGTTTTAAATACCCCAATATTGAATGCATTTTGTTTGGGTTATTATAATTTCTTTTCGTTAAAACTTTCGTTTCATTATCTTAATTATTTATAGATTGAGATAGTTTTTTATGTGCAACTCATTTAACATTATGGGACCTAAACTTTGCACGTCTCTAACTCCCCTAATAATGCTTAAAAACTAACAAAACTTGGCATTTCGTATTAACATAGGTCATAGATTTGAAATATGGACTCAAAAAGGGGTGTTGGTTGGGTGATATACATATATTTTCAGGCTTGTGTGCTTGCTCAGAGAGCCGCTTATAAACCTTCGTCAAGTAATACAGTCACCACACACTCACACTCACATGCACACATATACGCGACAGATGCTGCCATCTATCACGCGCCACCTCCACAATTTAGACATGTCCCTGAAGGGGAGGGAAATTTTCTCCAGGAATCTGTACAAATGGGAAACTGCGCAATGACCGCCTACAGACTTTCGGACTCAACAGATTTAACGAGCACGTACTCCGCATATAGTCGGTGGGTTTTCAGAGACGAGGACTCGATCGCGGGACCTTCCGATCCGTAGATCAAGACACTGACCACAGGGCGCCCCACAGAACACTGTAAGAGGTAACAATTCGTTGGGGTGTTACTATTGGAAATTTTAAAGTTAGTAATATTTTTAATATGAAGATGACCCCTCATGCAAAATTTGTGTCGTGCAATTAACTCAGAATGTCAATTGTTTACAATTTCAAAAAGGTTCGATTCTATAGAGTGACTAATGGCAGAAATAATCACTAGTGGTACTTTTTTTATTTCCGCAGCTGTACATACAAGTATACATACAAGTACATAACATTGAGAAGAAATAATTTATTCCTCCCTGAAGTTTTCAAACAAGTGTTCAATTGACTTGGTTTCATCAGGGGTGATATTGTATGTTCTCAACATTTAACAATCTAACAAAGGAGAGCTAAATAATAGTGTGTAATATAGTTTCAGAATTTTCTCACAGTTGGCAAAGCAGTTTAGTGACAAATAGTATATCAAAAGAGTTAGAAGTGCCACTCATAGAAAAAACAAACTTCATTTCTGCATTATTTAATATAAACAATCAATGCACCGTTTGCCTATGGATTGTTTGTTTTTATTACTGAAAAATGACATGGTTTAGTGATGACTTGTTTTGATTTTTGAGGTTTTGTTGAATGATTTAATTTCCTGTGTTCATAGGTTTTGAAGAAATTAGGCAGATGTTTAAAGCTTTTTCCTTAATAACTTACCATGTGGATTAAAGACTTTATTCTATTTCATGCAAAACACAGTGTAAGGGAAATGAAAACTTATAGGACAGGAATGTGAGATTCAATTTATGTAAAATTATTGGATCGAATTACACTTTTAGTCTTATAAAAACCTTTTTAGTGCTTAAAATCAAGTTAACTTAACATGATAATGAAAATTTTACTTTTTAAAAACATTTTCATTGGCATATTCCTACATCTGTGAGTTTTGTAACTCAATATCATGGGTTACAAAAAAATTCCTTTCTAGTTTTTAAGAAATTTTACCTCTCTGATTTTTTTTGTACTTAAAGTACACATATTGATTAATGTTTTCACCAATTTTCAGGTGGAAAAAAATGGGTAGATATTTTTTAAGCATATTGAATTTAGAAAAATTTTAACAGGTTTTTTTTTACAATTCCCTTCTAAAATTATAATAAAACATTTTTTAACCTTTTTTAAACACTGGATTTATATTTCTCATATAATTAGCTTCAAAACAACACAAAAATTGTGAAATTTGAAGAATTATTTCTCAATTTATTGCAGCCGTAGCGCTCAATATCACGGGTTACAAAAAAATTCTTTTCTAGCTTTTAAGAAATTTTACCTCTCCAATTTTTTTGTACTTAAAGAACACATATTGATTAATGTTTTCACCAAGTTTCGAAGAAAAAAAATATACCTATTTTTTTACAGCCTATTGAAAATTTTTAAATTTTAACACTGATTTTTTTAATGTTCCTTCTAAAACTTTTGTAAAAAAATTTTAAAACTTCTTTTAAACGCTAGATTTATGTTTCTCATATAAATAGCTTCAAATGGATACCAAAATTGTTAAATTTGACCAATTAATTCTCAAGTTATTGAAGTTTTAGTGCACAGTGTTAAATCCAAGATGGCCGAAATTCGTCAAAAATGATCATTTTTCAAGTCCGTATCTCAGCAAATAATAGACAAAATACGCTAAAAATTGATATTTGAGGGTTTCTCCACAACAAGTTTAAGTGGTAATTTTTTGAAAAAAATCGGTGACTAGTCGGAAACACTCATTGGGTGATTTCACGTGGAATGACCCACCTTCTATGCGCATTTTTAAGACTCCTATGACCCCTTAAGTCCCTAATGGTGTAATAGAGAGAGAGAGAGAGAGAGAGAGAGAGAGAGAGAGAGAGAGAGTAAGGTAAACAGGGTAAACATGCAGATTGAAAAAAAAAACATTTGAGCACATAATTACTATTAGTATATATTAGTATTTTGGTTTTTAACATATCCAAGTTATTCTTACTTAGATAGGTAAAGCACCGCATCCACACAAATGATTTGAACCCATTGCTTTAAACACTCAATAACTACAACCAATAATATTGTGAAATAAAGATTGATTGTTTTAGTACAAAACTGATAATTGTCATTTTTGCGTTAACCATTCAATGAATCTTGGTCGAAATGGACTTATGGAGTAACATTTCAGAGAGAATAATAGAAAGACTGTTTGGGAAACACAGTATTAAAAAAATTCCAACCATTTATTAATAAAACATCAAAATTTTAAAGATATTCAAGTAAGTGAAATTCGAAAGTGTCTACGTTAACAAGGCTCGATTGTAGCAGTGCAAAAGTGCATTTTACCTAATGATTCAATATACAGGGTGGTTATAAAATAACGCTCCCTATTCGGAGTGGTCTGTAGCTTGAATGAATAATCCAAATGCATCAAAAATTGAGACACTTACTAATCAAGAAAGGGAAAAGAATGGAATCATAAAAAAAATAGAACCCTAAAAAAGAATCATAAAAAAGAATCATCATAAAAAAACCTCGTCTCTTGACCAGAATCTAAATTACGAGGCGTCGTCAATTATGGCTAATCACGGCCAACACAGCTAATTACGCCTCGTAATTTAGAACCCTAGTCAAGAGACAAGTTTCCTTTTTTCGAAAAAGAATGGAATCATAAAAAGAAACTCGTCTCTTGACCAAGGTTCAAATTACGAGGCATAGCCAATTATGGCTAATTACAGCCAACACATCCCATTACGCCTCGTAATTTAGAACCCTGGACAAGTGGCGAGTTTGTTTTTTATGATTCCATTCTTTGTTCCCCGTATTGATTAGTAAGTGTATCAAAGTTTTTTGCATTTGGATTATTCATTAAAGCTACAGACCACTCCGAATAGCGAGCGTTATTTTATAACCACCCTGTATATCTTACAAAGTAAAAACAGTTTTTATCAGAAGAAGTCTGGCATTTTTTTTACTAAATTTAACCAACTGGTGCGTTAGAATGTATTTAATATTAGAAACTTAAATAATAAAGTACTAAAGAAAAAGATTTTTTGGGTTACATTATTTATATAAAAGATATATGAAGAGTACAGGGGTAAAACCTCTTAATTTCGTAGAAAACTTTCCTCATCAGGCCTCTTTGGCGATGATTGCGATTAATCGCTTAAACTGGTAAAAAGAAACCATTTTCAATACTTTTTTTTACCGAGATTCACGCGATGCACGATTCCGACGCTTGTACCAAGGGAAGAAAAAAGAGATAAACCGGTTTCCTGTCGCCAATGTCAGCCAAGCAGACACAATTACGGGAAGACTCCTAATAAATCAAGCGGTTCTTCCCCTGCACTCTTCATATTTGTTATTTTTTTCTTTCGACTGTTGAATTGCCTCGAAATCCAATGAAATGATTTACTAAAAAAAAGGGTTAGCATAAGAAAATCATGCAAATAAAAAAATATTTTAATTGCAGAAACTCACTCTAAACGGAGATATCTAGTCTGCCTCGTTACTGAAGATCCCTAAACAGAAGCGTAGCGTGCCTTGGCGGGGCCCTGTTTAAAAATTTGTTTGGGGGCCCTTAGGAAGGGTAAAGATTTCTCAAAAAGGAAAAAAATGCTTAAAATTAAAAGAAATATTTTGGCAGTTTTACCATAATTTTTAATTTCAGGTATACAGGTATATAAAAAAATTTTAACATTTATTTTTTCAAAATTACTTTAAATGTTTGTCAAAAGGTTTATAAGGGTTCTATAAAACGAAAAAAAGTTCAGCAAAGCACATTTACAATAATAATAATAATAATAACAAGGGATGGCCGTTTTTTAAAAACACCGATGCCAAAGAAACTGGTTTAAACTGGCCTTACGAACATAACTGTTTTTCAATGAAACCGAAATCACAAAAAACCGGTTAGTCCTAAAACTGGTTTTGCTTTTCCATCCCTAGATCATTACGACGGTCAGGACCGGGAAGTCAGGAACGGAAGGACATTCACGCTTTTTTATGCTGAAACTAGGGTTACTGGAATATCTGCTTATGTACAGCACATAGTGTATTGAATCTATTATGTACAGCACACAGTGTATTGAAGGTACCCTAGTTGAAACTAACTCCAGTTTAATAAAAATGGATCTTTTTACTTCTTGTACTCCACTTAAATACATTTATAGTAAAAAAAAAAACGATTATCAAGCAAAAATTAGCCTTATCTGGGAGACTGTAAGGAAAGCAATAAAGCCTCGCAGCCAATTTCACTGAGTTTTTTTTAATGTTGGTCTGATTAGTGAATTTTAGCAAAAATATGTGGCTACTAACTGAAATGTGAATTTTCTGCAATACAGTTTTCATGGTTTAAGAATCACTGTAGCTCAATCCAGTGCCTCTTTTCACCACTTTAGGAATGAGGTCAGTGAATGTACAAAAACCCAGGGACATAGGAGACGAGAAAAACACATTATAAATATTAAAAGCCAAAATTTAATGGAATTAATTTGTTAAACTACAGTATTAGTCCAATTCAAAATATAAATGAATGTAAATATTAGCTCAGAAATATGTTGGCTTGAGCCCTAAACTAAAAAAATAGACATTTGGGACACACTACAGTAAGGATTTTTTGCATTGTTCTGTGTTCTCAAATTTTTTTGGAGTTTCTTTGCTTTAAAATTCCGTTTTGCAATTATATAAAGACCAGTCTTTTAGTATAATAAGAATTTTTTTTAAAGAAATATTTTTTTAAGGTTATTCCTAAGGGACATAAAATTAAAAATTATGGTTGAATTGCCCAGTTATTCATCATAATTATGTATCTCTCACTTTTCTAAAAGCAAAATTAAATTTACACTCTCCTTGCCTTTTTTTCGGCAAATTGATTCATTAAATCACTTATAGATGATGATGGCTTTAGTTTTTCGAAAGTTTCTAGCTTTATGGACAACATAGTGACAGGTCTGACAGGCGTCCCTGTCCCATCGAAATTCTTAGGTAATTTTTTTTATCAGTTTCAATTCTGAAAAACTTCTTCAAGCAGTTGTAGTTGTAACTGGAAGCGTCAAGAATAAAAAGCATGCTGTTATTACCTCGGAGAAACTGGATGTAAGACTATTGAATTTTATCAGCAATAATTCAAAGAGTTCCTTAATGGAATGAATTTTTTGAATTTCAGATTTTATGCATGTTTTTAGAGTCTTTAATTGATCTTAAATTTAACTGGGATGTCTTTACTGTAAAAAGCCGACAGTTTTGTGCTCCTGAAGCGTTTAATATCTCTTCGATTGAAGGAGACAGGAGTTTATCCGGCTTAGTTGTAATATTTTGAACATACTCAGGTCGCAAAGGCTCCGAAATCTTTGTTCCCGCGTATATCTATGTTCCCGCAGCCCGCAATAGCCGATCGAGGATGTTGACAACTTTTGAACGCACGCTTTACGCGGTAAAAAAAATTAATTGTTTTTTTACTTTTGTCATTTGTGAAAAAGAAATTGGGAAGTTTTTTTTAATTTTTGATTCGCACGTAGGGGGCCCCCGTGGCCCGGGGGCCCCGTATAATTGATACGGCTGATACGGCGGTAGCTACGCCCCTGTCCCTAAATCATTCAATGAAACGAAAGGGGTCTGAAACAAGCTACGCCACTAGTGCGCCACTGATAGCGTAATTGATCCAGAGATATACTTCACTTCCTACTTTCATTAGTTGAAGGCCATTATTTGCCCATTAGGTCCGTCTGCGAAAAGCAGACATGTCTAAGGCCAGTTTAATGTGGATGAGCGCTGTTGATTGCAAAAGTTGTTGTTAATTTTAGAAATCAATTGAAATTAAAAAAAAAAAAACTAGGGACGTGAAAAACTACACTATTTTCGGTTGCTATTCAATATCAGATACTTGAGACATTGGAATTCGTTTGAAGATTTTTAATAGAAAGTTTTTGATTTTTGGAAATAGCAAAATTGAAATAGTTCTATCAATGTCAGCGACCTTTCATGCAAACGCGAGAACCTTATTATGACACACGGCAGGAACTAGGAACTCGAGTACCAAATGTTAAGTCAAATTTCATTACTTAATTTTCAAATTAGACAATTGAATGTAAAAATTGTACCTTGGTAACGTATAGCATAATTTTTTTTTATGTCATTCTAATGTAAATACGATATATTTTAGATCTTGTAACAACAGAATGGAACTGATCGGAGAATGAACTGAAATTTTGACCCACAAAAAGTTAAAAAAGGATCTAATGTGTTTGTTGCTTTTCGAACAAAAAATAAGTTGAAACGGACATACTGACAGACGTACGGAATCTCAGTACGGTCATCAGTGTAAACTTGTTTTCACATCATGGGAATAAAGTTTATATTTTGAAATGAAAATTATGTTTCAAATTTTTTTTATATATCTATAATATATTTCTGTAGAGTATGACTATAAATGATTCCTCAGTACTTCAAACTTTAAAACTTAGCAAAATTATAAAATTAATAATTTTTTTAAAATTGTGTGCGTTGCTGGAAAACCTGAAAGTCGGGGGATGGGTGCGTACTTCTGTATCCCACAGATGGCTACTTTCCATTTTTCGAAACTATAAAAAGGGTAAAATAGACTAAATATGCGAATATGTACGAATATTTCTGTGTGGACTAATGAATGTCTATGTTTATTGTTTAACCTCTCTCGACCTGGCCATTTGGAAACATTTTTTAAAACCACCCCACAAACAATTAACACGTTAATTAGTTCCGAAATTGACCTGGTCCGACAGAAGAAGATCCAAATAACAGTTTTCAGCCTTTGATTACAGGTGTAAAACATTTATGTCTATAAAAAGTGAAGTTAAACTTGGGTCAATACGATATTAGAGTTCTTAAAAAAATTATTTAATTTTTTTCAAACTTTTCAAAAAGTTGTTTTAGTAGTTAATTTTAAAAGCATTTTGCATTCAAAACAATGTTAAAATAATCTGTTAACTACAAATAAGTTATATGGCCTTTTTTGGCATTTATAGCACAAAAAAATGTGTATTTTTAGAGCTTAAGGCGTGTCTCTAAGTAACTATTCATCATAATTTTTTTAAAAAAAAATTACTTTTTAAAACATACTTTTTAGCATATATTTGTATGAACAGTATGTTTAGATTATAAGAATATACGTGCAGGATTTTACTCGGGTTTTAAGAGGTTAAGTTTGCAGTCCTCTACACGAGTACTCGATGAGACTACACTCCGTGCCAACCTAACTTGGGTTACGTTAGTTGGAAACTCTTGTCAGGTAATATTTACATATAAAATGATCTGAATACAATTTAACCAAAATACACTTTTCATTCTGATAAAATTGCGAAATTTTCTCAAATAATATTAAAATCTGTTAGACCTTGAATGAAATAAATGTTTTAAACATGTTTTTTTTTTTTTTTTTGTGGATGGAATCGCAAATAATTTATGGAACTCTTTACATCCGCGGAAAGATCTTCTCCATAGCATATTTCCGTTTACCCAACTTAGGTTGGCAAGGAGTGTACCAATTCAATCTTAACCATATCTTAACAGAACCTCAAAACTAAATCAATATTTGGTAGTCTTGCGTAACACGGCTCTCCGCCAATTAAGCACCAGAGGGGGCGAAATTTTTGACCAAGCACCCAACCACTAAAAGGATTACGTACATTCAGTATCGAGCATATAAGAACGTCGCGGCTGCCTAGGAAACGTCAGATTTCGAGATAATAAATGGAGCTGCAGTGGGCTCCTTTAGTTTTCTCACTAAATGTTGAGGACGTAAAAAGTGGAAGCTTTTATACACAGTTTTAATCCGTCCGTCTGTCTGTCACCTACTTTCATAGCACAAATTATAAGTGCTACAGAATGTGTGATATGTCAAAACAAGTAGTTTTGTAACAGAATCTGTCACTTAGCCCGCTTCCACACAAAATTTTTGTTCAACAGGAAAAAAAGCCGCCAAGCATAATATTAGTTCTATTATAAACATTTACACGCTGAATTTGGCAAGTTTCATTTATTTTATTTCGAAAATTCAATAATTATTTCTTCAAAAATTATTCAATAATTATTTCTTCAAAAATTATTCAATAATTATTATATATCGTTTGGAAAAAATTAATTATTATATTTCAAAGAATAAATATGTAATATTCTTTTTTATTAAAAATAGAACCGAAACATTTCATATCAACATACAAACAAAGAATCTCTTAGTGAAATATATTGGACGTCATTTCAAACTCGTTGATGGCACAAAAATAATTTTGTTTTAATTTATTGTCTAAAAGAATAAAAGTTTCTCGAGTGATTGTTGTGATGGCAATGGTGATTTAATTCTAATAAAAATGGCTTCTTATGCTTTTTAAATGAGCACGAATTTTTTTTAAATAATTAAAAAGCAGATTTTTAAACGATTAAAGTACTTCGAATTCGAATTTTTTTCTGAAATTTTCAATGTATTCTCATTTTAATATGCGGAATTTTTTGACATATCACACTTTTCTGTAGCATTTATAGTTTGGGCAATGAAAGTGGGTGAAGGTAGTGACATACGGACGGACTGAACGATTATAATACCTTTCACTTTTTACGTTGTAAAAGTAATGTGGTAACTAAAATTCAGCACATCGAAATGAGAATGCATTGGAAATCTCAGCCGAATTTGAAGTGTATCAATTATTTAAAAAAAAACCTGCTCAATTTATTGCTCGTTTAAAAGGGATACGATATCAGACGCACAATATAATCAATTTGTTCGTGTCGAAATTTCGTGTAAACACTGTGGCTTTTACAAAGAAATTATGAACTTATATTTGCTCGTGTTGATTTTTCTTAGAACTGAAATTTACCCATATAATGGTTCTACAGATAATTTCTTCTTCAATTTATAATTCTGATAAACCTGAAACGTAGTTTAATTTCGTAACGTATGTTTCACAATAGCTATTTCTCAATATAGTAATACACGTGGAAGGTTCGCAAACCTTCCTTGAATAGTTAAAACAGTAGATTTCATACCAAAGCTGTATTTTTTTTTAAAGTAAAGCACATAATCTTAACATAGAGATAGAAAAACCGTGCGTTATGGCACACCATCTAGAGGTGAAACTGAGGGTCAAAATCTGATTCCCTTTCATCACCTAAACATGGCCATCAGTTGAGTAGAAATGACAGTACTAGAATTGCGTTTTTTTAGAAGATGTTATCTTGGAGCTGGTGGCTCTTTGAAAATTAATTGCAGACGTGAATCGTACTTTTATGATTCATGAATCAGGATCATTTTTTTCGGTATTCTATTTCTATTTAGTGAAATAGTTTTAATGTCAGACTCAATTTTGAGTGACATTTTATGATTGGTTAGGTTTTACGAAGAATATAAAATCAATAATTCAAAATTATCAATAAACAACTATGCAAATTTTAGGTTACTTAATAATATTATTTTTGACACCTACAAAATGAAATTCGAAATATTTGCAGTTATCAACTAGAATCAACTCAACAATCATGATTCTAAAAAGTTATTAACTGTCATTTATGTATTTCTTCGTACGTATCTAATATGTTTCTTTTTAGTTAGATTTGTAAGCTATTTAAAAAGTTGTTTTAATATATCCACTTATTTTTCCATATAGAGAAAAACGCATAAAATACTTTCAAATTGCCCACCCGACCTTTACAATAACTCATAATGCTCGGTCAAGGGTGATATTTTCTAAATAATTTATCACTTTCTCACATCCCTTTGGGCATTTTTAAAATCGCCCGGATATTATTTATAAGTCCTAATTATTCAGATTGTCTGTAACATACACACAGACACATTCCACGACTGAGTAAATATTATATACTTGTATTGTCAGAATAAAAAAAAGTAAACTTGTACCAGTAACTTTTATTTGAATATCTAAATGTAAAAAAAAGAATTTAGAGAGTTTCCCGCTACTGTTCTTCCTCTTAACTTTTTAGTGTAAAAAATGCTTGTATAGAAATATTACAGTGGAATCAATGTCTTTTTTTTAAACATAGTGTTTTATTTGTGCGTGAAACTTCTAATCCAATTAAATTTCCTTAGCAAATTCGAAATTAAATTTAAAAGCTTTAAATAAATTGCTTTGAAATTTTAACAAACCAAATCAGGAATAAAAAGAATGCATTGAATACCAAGATTTTTAAAGCATTGTTGTATAGAAAATTAGTTTTTTTTGCAATCATTTGGGAATACAAACATGATGATTTACGTATATTTCACCTCTAAATTTCGAAAATAATAATTATTAAAAAAATTACAAATTAAATAAAAAATCTCAAATTAAATGCAATTTAAATTTGTAGTATTTTAAGTATTTATTATATTTATTACCGGAATTTTAATGCTCTAATAGATTAAAAAAATAGATATCTAGCTTATTTTATACAAAAGCCTCAGAGATTTATACACGAACTAAAAAAAATGATATCGAGAAAATTTAATTTAAAAATATCATTCTTCATTGCAAGGGTTAGAAGATAACTCGGAAAACATTTTGCAATTTTTTTGAATTGAGAAAAATTATTAATATTTTTTATCAATGATTACAAGGTATTTTCAAATTACGGTATAAAACAAAACAAAGAAAATGTTTTTGAATATTTTGGGTGTCTTTCCCCGTTGAAATAGCTGTGTCAAATATGGTATAACCTTTAAACTTTAGTTAGAAACGGCAGGCGGGAAGAGTTAATTATCTATTTAACAGTTACTATACAAATACCAAATGTCACTGGATTCAATGCATGACAATCCTTCATTTGTGAAAAGTAGTTTTTCATGGATAGTTCACTTAAAGCTGCAGGTATAAGTTATTTAACATTGACTATAAACGTTAAACGAAAAGTCTCAAGATGTTTTGATTAACAAATTAATGGTTATTTTCGAAATGCATTATTTTAAAGTTTTATTGGTAGTTTTAAAATGTATAGATTTATAAAAGGTAGAAAAAAAAACAGAATTGTTATAAAAATACGTGATACACTTTTCACACAAATAAAACAATATATAATTTTTTTTGTCGATAACAATGTTCAGTTTTACTTTTTCTGTGTTTAATAATTACATTTTTTACCACTGATAAAGAATTTATTCGAAATTAACATTGCGTTTTATTTACTAACTGTTGAATGTCAAAATTATCAACTGAGTAATAAAATATAAAAATAGAATATTTTAATATTCGATTTCTCCATTTTTAAATAAAATATTCTTCCAAAAACAAAGCAACTTTGAAAAAATCTGCGAAACTAGCACAACCGTAAACTCTTCCGAATAAACCAAAAAAATACTTACTTTTCGAATAAAAATCGGCTTTAGCAGTTGCGAGAGAAGTGTAGGGAAAAGGAGCCGGGCTCAGAAGCCGCCATGACAGGGGGCCATGATGGCTCGTTTTGATCGGAAAAGCCGAGATTACAGGAGGAGGTGCCACGGCGCATGCTCGAAATTTGCCTGCGCAGAGCGCGTGTGCGCATATCAGAGCCCTGAAATGGGGAAAACTTGACTGATTCATTTTTCTTCCAAAACATTTACTGTCTGTAGAAAAGTGACAAATACAGGTGGTTATAATTAAATTGGCGTGTTAGTAGTAAATCCTGGTCCTATAACTTCCTAAGTACCGCCAGTTTAAATAAAAGTTCTCAGGGGAAAGTTTTCAAATTGAAATGGCACAATAATTCAAATTTAAAATCCAAAGATTAATACAATGTTGAAAAAAATCGGCTCACTACACCAAAACCGACCTTAAGTTTGCAGTATACAAATGTTCTACGAGAAAAAGGGTAAATAGTTCTCAATTTTGAGTGCGAGAATCGAATAAAAAAAGATATTTCACATTCAACAAACAAATTTATTTGTTATTTCAAGACATAAATTTATTATTTTTATTAGTTTAGCTTCAGTTAGAGTGTTATTTTTTAATTATTTTTTCCCTTCGGTTTTGACGTAACAGGGCGCACGAATATCAGAGTCGAAGGAGCAGCCAATAGGAGCAGGCGAAATTTCGGCACCAGCAGCGTTGTTTACGCAGATTCCTCCGCCTAGTACATTTCTCTGCTGCAAACTTAAGCTCGGTTTTGGTGTAGTTAGGCTACAATAAACTTTTTTTTTGCAATCGGCTTGTTTCAGGTAAGCCATACCAGCTTTCATTCCCGAAATTACTACTATTGGTGTTCTGTGGCATTGATTCCAAAGAATCATCGGAAAAAAGAATCATCCCAAGATCGAAGTTCCGAAAAGAATTTATTTCCATTAAGCACTTCGTTTGCCTCTAAAGACCTGAAACTTGCTTTTTATAAATGCAATGAAATCCCAATATTTCAGACGATTTTTCAAGAAATCGCCGCCTCCTCCTCCCCCCCCCCCCGGAAAAAAAAACCAACAACACAACTTTCTCGCACAATGTGCGATATTTTGTAAGAAAATGTTTTGTATGCATCTACTGATTTACTTTTAACTGTTTGATGCTTTTTTTAGTTACTTTTGTAAAATGTTGTTTTGCTTACTGTGAATACCGAAATAATGCAACTTATCAAAAATTATAATTCCTAATCTCGAGACCCAATTTTGATGCTTTTGATACGAAATTGATTGTGTATTTAGTATTGTCATTCTTTTTAATTATCCATTTATAAATTCATACTTACTGCCAGTACATGCCTCTGTTTCATGGCTGTGCTAGATGCTTTGTGTTTTGTTTTTTCTATTATTTGTTGCGCTAAATAAGACAGCAAACAAATAAATTTGTTTTGAAAAATACGTAGATTTTGTTGGGTACAGATCAAGCAATGAATTGTTATAAATACTAATGGGAGAAAAACGTAATTTAATTGTTTAGTGAAACGAAGAATGAGAATCGATGGATACAATTTTTTTAAACAACTTCTTAATGTGCAGAGAAAGCAAAAAGAATGTCATTTATGAGGAGGGTTACAGATGTACAAACTCGTCTATAGGGACTGTTGTCAGTTTTCTTATTCAGTTTATGCGACTTTATTATGATCATTAAAATTTTAAAAAGTTTATACTTTATCATTTAATAGTGTAGTTGAAAGTCAGTTACTGCAAAAATAAAATATTTAAAAACTTAAATATAACGGAAAACAGAGGCGGTTCTTAGGTGGGTAAAGGGGACTGGACCTCCCACTTCTCCCCGAGAGGACAAGAAAATGAAGGCAATGCGCTGAAGTGCATGCAGCGATTCGAGGGGTAGAAATCTTCACACAGCCTATATGCCTGTATGCCAACTTATTATGATGTGCTGCATCAAAATGTGAATTTCTCATAGCTCACCCCCCCCCCCCCCCCCGTTGGTCTACGCTCAATATTAATTACTCCCCCCAGAGACCAATCCTGGATACGCCACTGACGGAAAGTGGAGTTTTTATGCAAAAGGCTTAATTGACTTAATTCTGTGTTTTAGCAGGTTTTGCGGGAATTATATGTTTATATGTTCTTGTTCCTGGCCCTGCCATGTAATTTAAGGCAGGATGCCATACAGGGTCAACATAGCCCGACGATAGGGGACCGGACCACCCATAAATATCTAAGAACTACCATGCTCTAAACTTGAGTGAGAATAAGAAGGAGCACATATGAATCTTGAATCTTGTTTAATATATGACTAAAGAGAAGTTGCACAATACCGGAAAGTAAATCATTACACCTTACCGACCGTGCATTATATACAGGGTGGTTATAAAATAACGCTCCCTATTCGGAGTGGTCTAGTAGCTTGAATGAATAATCCAAATGCAAAAAACTTTGAGACACTTACTTATCAAGAAGGGGGGGGGGGGGGGGAAAGAATGGAATCATAAAAAACAAACTCGTCTCTCACCAGGGTTCTAAATTACGAGGCGTTATTGGATGTGTTGTCCGTAATTAGCCATAATTGGCTACTCCTCGTAATTATAACCTTGGTCAAGAGACGAGTTTCTGTGCTATAATTCCATTCTTTTTCGTAATAAAGAAACTCGTCTCTTGACCAGGGTTCTAAATTACGAGGCGTAATTAGCTGTGTTGGCAGTAATTGGCCATAATTGACGACGTCTCGTAATTTAGATACTGGTCAAAAGACGAGTTTGTTTTTTATGATTATTCTTTAGGAATCTGTCTTTTTTGTGATTACATTCTTTTACCTCCTTCTTGAATAGCAAGTGTCTTAATTTTTGATGCATTTGGATTATTCATTCAAGCTACAGACCACTCCTAATAGGGAGAGTTATTTTATAACCACCCTGTATATAATGTGACCCACAGACCCAGGTCCCAGCTTCGCCTAAATTACGACGCCCGTCACCAATAGCCCTCGAGTAGCTCTAGTGCGATGATTTTTCAAACCTACTTACCCAGCTTTGCCGAAAGTTAGGTTCCACTGTCTTGCAACCTGAAGGACCCCACTAGGCGCTTTTACATGAGCCATCGAATCCATGGATTGAAGAAACTCAGCAATTTTTCAGTCTCGTGGATTTTTTCCCAGACAGAATCGGAAATTAATTTCATACCATGGACTCTGCCAAAGACTATCATTTGGGTTAGAAATCCTGCCCGACCTCCTTTTCCCTCCAATAGGGATTTTGGCATTCCATGGATTTGATGGCTCACGTAAACACGCCTCCTTACACCCTAATATGGGGTTCTGGACAGCTGGAAATTTCGGAAACTCTTCATTATACCAAAAAATACCGAGTAAACCATTTTTGTATTTAAGGCAACACGAAGTAACATGAAAAAATCGATATTCAACGTTTGCTCTATCTGAAATTTGGCCCAGTCTCACGCAAAATCTTTAATATGATAAAGTTCAAATGAAACCAAAGAGACTGAAACAAATACAATTTAATTTGAATTAGCTGGCTTTTAAGGAATTGTTTAGGAAAACTAATTTTAGTGCCTACCAATTTTTTTCCCAGACCACATGTGAGCTGTTTACGATCTACTTTTGATACAAATTTCTACAACTGGCAACAACGTATTAGCACCGCCAAACGATATGTTCGATTTCGTCTTAGCTCTTGCTAAAAATTAAGAAGTTTGATTAATTTTCATAACTTTTTTAATTTGTTCATGTATGCTCTAAAAAATATTGAATTAAAAGTTTTTTCTGTGTATTATTTAATGAGTGGCATTTTGTGTTGGTATTCTTGCGACTAAAACTTCACTGCGCTTTGCTACAATGTTGCTGGTGCGAAAAGATATAAACATTTCCCCGTGTTTACCTTTGCTTTTTCTGTAGAAAGCTACCTTGAATTCTTTTCGAGTTTCTACGTTTTATCAAAACTATTCAAATGAATGTGATTACTGGATGAGAAAACATGGTATGTTTTTTATAGAAAATTTATTTGGTTTTGAAATTAATAACTTTTAAAAGTTTTGTTTTTGTGAAAATAGTTTTTTGAATGAAAGTTCCACCTTAATTTGTATGATATTTATTAATAACTGTATATATCTATTGAAGTATATATATATTTTGTTTATTTGTACATTGCGTTCATTTTATGAATTATACGTAATCAAATTTCATTGAGTAATAGTGATTAAATCGCATTAGAAAAGGCCTGATCACTTGTATGTTTTGTGTTACACCAGGCTATGTATAAAATTGGCATTGCTCATTGCTTAATGACAAAAATGACTTTATGGTGAAAATTTAGAAAAGTTAATTATGAATTCAAATAAATTATTTTTCATCACCTATTATAATATATAAGAATGATTAAAGGGGATGCTTTCATAAAATAGTTAAGGATCCTACAATGCTCTAACTATTTAAAATTTTAATGTTACTTGGCTAGCCTTGATTTATCTCTTTTTGGCAAGAGAGTTGTGCAATCATATTGATTATTGCATAAGGGAGTCGCAAGTAGCCCTATTAGTAAGATGCCTTTAAACCTGGTAGTGTGATTCTAGACTGCTTGGGTTCAAATGCGGCTTTGGATCAGTGTAACAATTTATGAATAGAACCTGCAAAACATAATCTTATCGGTAAATAACACTTTGTGTATGGAGCTAGTGTACTTAATATTTGTCAGGTCCAAAGTCTGGTACAGCTATATATATTGACCAGTCAGTTCATTGGCGACTTATGGTGAGTTTGAAAATGTAACAAATGTTTGCCACACCTATCGAATTGCTTAAAATATGGGGTAAAATGTTGACCACATATGAGAGTTTTTGTTGCTCTTAAAACCTAACTCAAATCGAGATCAGCCGTTATATCATAGCTGTTGCCAATGTCCTGATACTGTGTAAAATATTACGCTTGTATAAAATGAGTGCCAGATCAGTGTCTATCCTGTTAAAAAATTCTATTTCAAAATTCTTGAGTCCAGTCACTAATAGCCCACATTACTAAAATGCATTGCTAATCCTGTCGAGTTGTATTTTTTATTTTTAAAAAAAGTTTTTGCCTAATTTTCCGAAATAGGGTCAAATGTTGGGTAAATGAAATTGTACTTTTCTTTTAAACAGTGACTGTTTAAAAGAAAAGTGGTCATATTAGGTAGTGGTGTGTGTTTAACATACACCACTACCTAATAAGTGCCAAGTAAAAGTTAAAATGTCATTTATGGCAACATAGCCTTCTATATAAAATTGCGAAATTTTCTACTTTAAATTTTAAAATGTAGGTATGAAAAGACTGTCATTGAATGGTTCAAACCACTTTTATTTTTTGTGAACCATTTAAAAAAAAAAACATTACTGCTTTTTCAGTTTTTGGTTCTGTTCAAACTAAATTCTCAAAAATTTTGGCCTGCAAAACCAATGCTGTCTTAATTTTCCAAAAGAAGAAATGTATACAATACAGTTATTGACTCTTCATAATTGTTGATCTAAAAACATTTTGTCAACAATATTACATTCCACTCTCATTCCTATTCATTTGTGAGGCTGGGTAGCCCAGTCGGTTAGGCATTTGCCTAGCATGCTGAAGGTCCAAGCTTTGGGTCCGGGCATTGCCAAAATAACTGCCGACCTATTAACGACCCATACAACCAAAAATGTCCCACGAATAATACCCTGTGTGGAGGGAGTGCACGTTAAATATCCTTCAAAGTCCTAAAGCTGCGTACGGTGTCACCCTTAACAGTTTCGTTAGGTGCCTACTCGGGTGTTGACTTGTCACTTGACTCAGGTTCTAAATAACGAGGCCGTCGCCAATAGCCCTCATGTAGCTCTAGTGTGATGATAATAAAGTCTAAACTAACATTATTTGTGCAAGTCTGGCATAATAAAAAAAAATCTGTGCCTTTCAAATTGTTTTTTTTTATCAAATAAAATAACGACATTTGAAAATTGTCTTTATTTCGTTTTTCCTATATAAACCTCATCTTTTGCAGAGTGTTGAAGTGAAGCTAGAGCTGGGCCACCGTGCCATCGAGAAGGCCAAGATCGGCCCGGATGGCTACACCCATGACTGGCACGTGTTTGTGCGTGGGGCCAATGGCAGCCACATCGAGCACTTTGTGGAGAAAGTGGTGTTTCACCTTCACGAGAGCTTCCCAAAACCCAGGAGAAGTAAGACATGGCATTTTGTAGTATAATAAGTAGTAATATATACACAACTTTCTCATTGTATAGATACTAGTCCTTATGGGTGTCAGGGCAGGTAGAAATTTGTTTTTCAAAATTAGTTTTAAGGGCCTTATTATTTAGCCTTAGGTGTTTTAAAATAATTTCAGAATGCTATATTCCACTTTGACCATTAAGTATACTTTAAAACCTATAATTTAAAACTATATATTTAATTTCTAATAGGGTACTTGACTGTATCTCTAAAATACCTTCAAACATTTTTTAACTTATAGTTGAAAGTCAAAAATAGCAAATGCATATATATTTTTTGTGAAATAAATTTTTAAATTATTAAAATAATATTTTAAAAAGGCATTTTTTTCATGTGATCACAAACACATCGGTTTGGCTGACATCACTAGTAACTATGAACAATCTGGCGTCGGTGTGATGTTTTTTGTTCTGATTTAACTTGATTTTTTCTAATTTACTTTTGAAATAATAAATATTGAGATAATGTAAGGCAGTTTTACAGAAGCAGATAGTTCACAATTGCCTAAATTCGATTCCAATTTGGTGTTTCAAAGATTGTTTATAGTCACTAGTGACATTACAGACAGCGTGTAAAATAAGCGGTATCGCATCGCGAAACACGACACCATAATGAAAAATTGCGATAGCGATTTAGCTTTGTATCGCAACTAAATAATACAAAGTAAAATCAAAAGTCGCGGATCGCCGTAGTTTCGCGACTTTCGAATTGCCGTAGTTTCGCAACTTTCGGATCCACGTAGTTCTGTGTTTTTCAGATCACCGGAATTCCTCGATATTTGAATACCCGGAATTCTGCAATTTTCGGATCCTCGGAGTTCCGCGGCTTTCGGATGGCCGTAATTTCGCTACTTTCGGATCCCCGGAGTTCCGAGATATTTGAATCTCCCGAGTTCTGCAACTTTCGGATCCCCGTTGTTTTGCGACTTTCGGATCTCCATAGTTTTGCGACTTTCGGATCTCCGTAGTTTCGCGACTTACGGATCCTCTAAGTTTCGCGATTTTCGGATACCCCAAGTTTCGCGATTTTTGGATCCCCGAAATTTCGCAATTTTCAGATCCTTAATTTTTTTTCAAAAGTGCTATGCATTAATTAAAAAAATTGCTACACACAAATACTTTGGTGTAGCAAAACTGCTATACACACACAAAAAAGTATTTTACACGCTGATACAGATACCATGTGACAGCCAGAAAGCGTTTTCCAGAGTGATTTTTCATCCTGATTTTAAAATTCCCCTTTTCCTGCCTTTTTATGGGGTATTTGAAAAAAAAAGAACAAATACGGGTTTAATATTTTTGGCATAAGAATATTTTAAGCCAATAATTTTTTTTTAGCCAAGTACCCTATTGTATTTAAGATTTTAATACCTAACTTTCCTTAAGTCTCCAAAGTTGAATCTACAGACAGAAGTCTATATTAAAACCCCAATTTTTTGACCCCACAAAAAAGTGACCCCCTTCGTTCTAAAGACGATGTTGGAATTTCCAATTATTTTGCATTAGGTTTAGTGTTAAAAAGAATTTTTTTAATGAGTGTTAAGTAAGCAGTTCTTCTGTTGCCGCCGATTGTTCGTTATATTTTCTGGGGGGAAATGCTACTAGAAGCAATTTTCATCGTTTGCTACAAAATTGCAACTTTTGGACAATTTCAACTTCAAGTAGAATTTGTTTCCTTTGTTTGAGCATGAATCATTTTCAAGTGAGGAAAAAAATTACAAGCAATGGATGAATAGGTGTCCTGACAAATGCAGGGAATTTGAAGACAAGTCATGAAACCAAGGACAGTTAAATTTTTTACACTTCCTGTGATTGATCTTTAAACATCTTAAACAAAATGCACCACCAGACTTGTGTATTGAAAAATAACTGACCTCAGGAAGTTTGAATTATTTTCAAAATGGCTCTTGAAAGTAAATGTTGCCAAGTTCTTATTCATGTAGACAACAAAAGAGACTCCATCGATGATTAAATTACTCTAAGAAAAATCCGGTGTATAGTGAGGAGATCAGATTAAAAAGATTTGTGCATAAAAGTAAGTAACAGTTGCAGCAGCATATTTTCTTATTTTTTTAAATGTTACAGAAATGAAATATGGTTTTGTTGTGAAACTGAAATCAAGAAATGTAATATATTTGTAAATGTATCTTTTTAGAACACTATTTTGCAATGAATTGTTCATTGTTCCAAAATTTTTGTAAAATGTTTACTTATTACCATTTCGAAATGAAGTAGAAACATACTTATACCTATCTTTTGACGTGTACCCAATAGCAAGTTAAAGTAATAAACAATAACTAAATGAAGGCTTAGTGGTAGTGCTTCACATCGCCACGCCACAGGTCCAGGGATCGAATCCCAGATTGGGTGAGGTTGATCCATCTGTTTATCCCTTGAGTGGGTCGATGTCGATAAAATGGGTACCAAGCATGCTTGGGAACTAAACACTGGGGGTTCCACGCAAGACTAACACACCTTAATATATGCCTAGCACCCCAGAGCCCTGGGTCACTTAAACTGAAATATGCACAGCAGGTCTTGGCCCAGTAATGGGCTGTTGCGCCAAGGAGTAACTAAATGAAGTCATTTTTAACTAAATCTTATATTACAGCTGTAAAGGAACCTCCATACATGGTAGCTGAGTCTGGCTATGCTGGCTTTATCCTTAACATTGACGTCTACTTCCGTTCGAAAGAGGAGCCCAAAAAGGTTAAGTTCAGCTACGATCTGTACCTGAGAGTGGGACAACCTGTTTCTAACCTGCGACTGGAGAAGCTGACCTTCCAGAATCCGTCCGATGATTTCCGGAAAAAGCTGCTCAGCTCAGGGGGAGTAAGTGTTATTTTTCGAATATCTCTAATCTATATCCCACTTCCCACATGGCTTTATTCATTATACAGGGTGTCCGTAAAAGAATGTCCAAGTTTTAATGGTATTTACCGGGTTTTAGTAGTTTATTCTACACTAAGTGTAACAAATCATAGATGAAATTGAAAGAAAACCAACATAGTTTTTCCTATAAGTAAATTATGGGGTATGGGTGGACTTTGTTGGAGTTATTCTTTATTCGTTACCTTCAACCACAACTGTCAAACGATTACAGCTGATACTATTACAAATTCAAACTCGGGCATTCTTTTACAGACACCCTGCATATATTTCTTGGGTAAGTTGTGGTTGCTTAAATGAAATCCTAGTATTAATTCTTTTTTGGTGTGTTTTGGACTATGTCACCATTATCCGTACTATATAATGCTTTGTCGCCAAACTGTTGCCAACATCCAATAATGTTTATCACTCTCAGCTTATGAGAAAAGACACATGGCATAGGAGGTTACATTAACAATAGAGTTAATCTATAATTTTTTTTATAGAAACCTTAGGAGCGAATCCCCCCATGGAACATATATTCTAGATAATGGAGCTTGTCTTTTTAATTTCCTCTTGCACCAAGTTATTATATTTATATAGGTGTTGGGAAATGGATTCTTCAATATTGCACTTGTTGCAAGTACTAAATGTCAACTAGTTAGAACTAGTGCAGTTTTTAACATTCAGCGATCCTTTGTAGTTTGGTTTTTTTGTTACTAATGAAATTAAAGCATCAAGACCTTTATTAATATATTACAAGAGATGTTCTGGTGATTGCTTCCATCTGATGTATTTTTGTTTAGGAAGGGAATAAGTAGACTTGTTTGTTTAAGGTTTGACACCCTTAGATACCACTTGGCTTGTTAACTGGGTTGGTGGGTGTTCATTAAAACACCTTTTGTTGTTAAAAACTGTTTTTTAAAGAGCTTAAAAAACCTAAAGGTTACATTTTTAATTATTTGTTCTTAAAATTAATATATATTTTTACCTTATGTTTAAAAAAAATGTTAATATTGGATATGCATTAAGATAGAATCAAACCATTTTTACTAAATTGTTTGACCTAAACCATCAGGTTTTATTAAAAACAGTGTAGATAATTGCACTTTGTTACGAATTCTTAGTAATGTAAAAAAATAATTAATGCTAAAACTCAATCGACTGCTGTAAATAATTATGTTACAAGTTATGATTTTTGTTGTATTTATTTTAGTATTTGTAACAGGTTCTTATATTAAAAAAAAATTGGTTCTTTTAAAAGTCCAAAATAGGAATTAATGTTTCATCAAATGTGCTGAAGAACTTGAATTTGATACTTTGAACTTGATTTTTATAGAAAAGGGAATATAATTTTATGTGAACTAATTTTACGGAGAAAAAAGATAATTATTGTTATTATAACAAACAGAGTTAGATAAAATGACGAGTTAAAAAAAACTTGCTGCGTACACAAGATTTGGAGTAAAAATTTGCTGCAAAAAATATTAATATTAATTAACTTTTTTAACCCATAGGCTATCATGTATTTATTATACATTATGAAAACACAAATTGTATAGAAATTGCAGGGGAAAATGTCAAATTACTAAAAAATATTTTTTTGTATTTTATGCAAAAGGGCAAAAGCTATAATCTCTATGGGCAAAAGTCATATATATATTTTTTAAATATTGAAACAGATAATTATTTTTTAATAACCTGAAATTTTCTGCAAGAGTAAATTATTTTCCGCGAACGGCGTTCACGCGTTCGTCTATATTATCCAACCCTGATAACAAACTTAAATTTGTGAAATGCAATTCAACAAAAATTTTTTAGGCATTTTTGTTGTTTTTCTATGATTCCATTTGCAGATCCTTTGCAATAATGGCTCTTTTTTAGACTTCCTTTTTTATTGCAAATAATTTTTTAAAGATAAAAAGTTGTTGTAATTTTTGGAGATTTTTGTCTGTTAACATTTGTTCTATTTGTCCAATTAAAATTTTTTTTTAACCGTATGACCTTTTTGAGGCTATGTTTTATACATTCTATCTGTCGCCAGATTTTGTTTCAACTTCCCTTCAGTCCTTTTTCCAAAATGGATTTATGTTTGAACTCCACATCAGAAAATCTTTTTTTTTTGCCTTGTTTTTTGTTTTAAAATAAGGCTCTGTAATTTTTGATGTAACAGGAAAGTAGGTTATTTCAGTTCTTTCAGAAGTTCTCCAGTACTAAAAATTGTTTTGGTCATATTCTATGTATTTTTTTTTCAGATTTTTGGAAATTATTATAATTTGCATCATTAATTTGCTAGTATGTTTTTGTGTGGTAAATTTGTTTAGTCCAAAACATATTTTGAAACTGGTTCTACTTAATACTGCTTTTTTTTTTTAAAAAGAAATAATAAGCATAAATATGTGTGGTTTTTCTTTAAGGAATGTTTGCACATAACTTTTATTAAATTTAAAAATAACTGAAATTGTTAAGTAAATGAATGTCATACAAGATTTAATTGTTCTTAATTGTTTTTCCTTTAAATATTCAAAAATAATTTTAACCAAACATATTTTTCTTGCGACTTGCATTCTATTGCACAATTTCCTTGAAAAAGTGTCAGCAGGCTAGACCAATGTTTTAAGACGCCATCTTTTGACGGAAAATTTAAACAAAAGTTCTTGTGAATAATATAAATAACTCAAAACATTTTCTTTATGGGAAAATAGAGTGAACGTTTATAATAGTTTGTGTAAAAAAATTATTTAAATTTTATTTCATTCCAATTTTACTGTGATTTTCCTATGATGAGTTCCCAGATGGTATGAATAGCTTGAGTGAAGTTGTGCTTCATATGCAATATGTTCTGACAATTTCTCTGAGGGTTATTATTTTTGATTTTGAATGCATCGCTATTTTCATGAAATTTCAAAGCTACTTTTTTACTACACTAGCCCTAGTGTTGCTTTAGTGCAACATCCTATTATATTTATAACAAACCCTTGTTCAATCTGTGTAAGTAAAAAAAAGGTTTGACAGGTATGACTTCTTACAATTATATTTTATACTTTCAGTCTGTCTGTTGATATGTCTGCTCTGTGCGTGTTTGTCTGTCACCATTTTGCTTCAATTGTCCTTCTAACTGTCCATATTTTAAGTGCTTTTTTTGTTTGAAAGCTACAACATCAGAATTTTTTTCTTTTTGCCCTGTTTTGTGTTTCTTAAAATAACAACTTTTGTTATATCTGAAGTAACATGAAAGTTATTCTATTTCAGTTCTTTCGGAAGTTCTTCAGGACTAAACAATTTTTTGGTCATATTCTATAATTTTTTACATTTTTTAAAAATTATCATTTGCATCAGTAATTTGCAATTATGTTTCTGTGTGGTAAAATTTTTTAGTCCAAAACAAAGAATTTTTTTTTGATACTGGCTCTGCGTTTAACTGCTTTTTTAAACAATAGTAAGCTTAAATATTTGCAGATTTTGTTAAGAAATGCTTGCACATCGACATAACTTTTATAAATTTAAAAATAAACTGAAATTGTTTAGTAAATAAATGTCACATTTGTTGATTAATTGTTTTTCATTGATTTTTTCTTCCTAATATTCAAAAATAATTTTAACCAATTTCTTTTCTTACGACTTGTAATCTATTACGCAATTTCTTTGAAAAGGAAAGAGTGTCAGTAGGCCATACCAATGTCTTAAGGCCCCATCTGTTGACGGAAAAGATTTTCTATTTATTTATAATTATTATAAAAATGTAAATTTTATGTTTATTTTCCTATGATGAGTTAAAGGCGAATATGAATTGCTTGAGTGGAGCTATGCTTCATTCGTAACATGTTATTGCAATTGCTCTGAGGGTCAATTTTTTTTGCTTAATCACTGGATGGGAAAATTTAAAACAAAAGTTTTCTTTCAGAAAATAAATAATTCAAAACATTTTCTTAAAAAATAGAAGGTAGTTTATTATAATCTGTGTTGCAAAATTAAATTTTATTTTATTTCATTCCAATATTACTGCGTTTTCCCTATGATGAGTTCAGAGCGAATATGATTTGCTTGAGTGAAGTTGCGCTTCATACGTAACATATGTTCTGACAATTTCTCTGAGGGTCATTAGTGGATTTTGAATGCATCACTGTTATCATGAATTCTTAAAGCTATTTTTTGAGCAAAAACAATTTTTTTCAATCTTTAAGATAACTATAGCTCTTCTAAATGTAGCAAATCAATTTATAAAATTCAAGAACAACTTTTTAAAAACTTTAGACAGATTTTACAATGACGAAATTGTTAATTTTAGTATCAATCAATTTGTCTCTGGGGCACTTTCATAATATGTATAGCAAATCTATTGTGAAGTTAAGAGCTGTGTGTTAGGGATAATGTCTGTTCATGTATATCTCTTTTGAACGAAATTTAATCACAATCAGGTGACATGTGTGCTAGACTTCAATTAGAGATTTAGATTAACTGGCTCCAGTTAATCAGTGATTCAAATGTTATCAGTATTGCTTGTGAGTAACATCTCAAACTACTTCTTATGCATTTAAAACATCTTATTCTTTCATATTGACATTCATATTCCTCTGTACACGGAAGCCGGGGATCCCAGTCGGTAAGGCACAACTTGCCTTTCCATGCAATAGGTCCCGGGCTCGGGTCCAGGCATTGCCGAATTAAGAGCTGGCCTATATACGACTCTGCAGTCTGCAGTCAGAAAGTACACCAAATGATTCCCTATGTAGAGGGAGTGCACATATAATTACCCCGAAGTTCTGACACTACATACGATGTTGCCCCCTTAAAAGTTGTGTTGGGTGTCACAGGTGCCGTCTCGTCACTCGAATGTGAATCTAAATTGTGGCACCTGTTGCCAATAGCCCTAGTCAGGGCCCGATTTCTAAATAGGCTAAGTAGGCTGTAACCTAGAGCAGCAAATTTTACGACCAATTAAACCGGCTTTTGGCATAAAAATTATTATAAAGGTACGAATGTATAAGAAAGAAAACAAATCATTTACATTAATGCGTATACCGTAAACGTATATATAGTACATAGTACTAATATTTCGTTGCAAAAATGGTCGCTGTGAGGGAACCCCTTTTAACCGTTACATTAATGCGTATTAGGGTGGGCCGAAAAAAACTTTTTATTTTATTTGGGATCGCTATAGTGCGGAAAAGTTGCCATTGGTAAAGACATGAAAAATGCACTAATTATTATTTTTTTATTGTCATATCTTCCGTTCGCGCAATGCCTTCAAAGTTGGCGAAAAATTGTTAAAAACCGTAATTTTTTATAATTTTTTTAAAACACGGCAGATGTTTTTAATTACGTTCCTATATCATGAATTAACTGCTAAAAGTATGTAAAATCCAAATATTATAGCACTTATTAATAATAAATGCTATAATATATTAGTATAATAAGTTATTATACATTTGTGTCAGATCTTCCGACCACTCAACGTAGTATAAAATTAGGAAAATTCGTATTTTTTGCTAAATTTCAAAGTTTTGACTTTTTGTAAGTTTTAATCATACAACATTATATAGGAAAGCAATTAAAATCATATATCGGATTTAAAAAAATCATGAAAAATTACAGTTTTCAGCAATTTTTGCCAACTTTGATGGCATTGCGCGAACGGAAGATATAGTCATAAAAAAATAATAATTAGTGCATTTGTCATGTCTTTACCAATGGCAACTTTTCCGCACTATAGCGATCCCAAATAAAATAAAAAGTTTTTTTCGGCCCACCCTAATGCGTATACCGTAAACGTATATATAGTACATAGTACTAATATTTCGTTGCAAATATGGTCGCTGTGAGGGAACCCCTTTTAACCGTGTTTCAAAATTGAAAGACAAATAGCAGAGTTAAAAGAAATTCGCCTATTTCGTTTTCAATGTAGCGTGTAAAGGTACACATTAATGATCATAATATGTGTATTTATTTTGAACAGCATATACCACCCTATTTTTCAGCTAACCAGCTACCTTTTCCCGAATTGGGAGAATATTGTGACTGGGGCAGCAAATCTTTAATTCCGGCGAGTGCGACAATATTTAAAACCAAATATTATAATAAACCCTAGTCCATTATTTTTTTTAAAAAAAAAGTATTACATCTTAGAATTATATTTTATACTTTCAGTCGGTCTGTCAACATGTCTGCTCTCTGCATGTGTATCTGTCATCATTTTGCTTCAATTTTCCTTCTAATCGTCCATTTTTAAAATGTTTTTTACCTAAAATGTTTTTTTTGTTTGAAGGCTACAACATCAGAATTTTTTTCTTTTTGCCCTATTTTTTATTTCTTAAAATAACAATTTCTGTTATATCTGAAGTAACAGGAAAATAATTCTATTTCAGTTCTTTCAGAAGTCATTCAGGACTAAGCAAATTTTGTCACATTCTTTAATTTTTTTTCATTAAAAAATTATAATTTGCGAGTACTATGTTTCTGGGTAACATTGTAAAGTCCAAAATAAAGAAAAAAATTTTAAAACTGGCTTTGCTTAAAACTGTTTTTTTAAACAATGAGCTTAAATATTTATAGTTTTTCGTTTTTTTGGTAAAAAAGTATTTCATAAAAGTTTGTAATAAAATTATCAAAAATTTAATTTGTTTCCTTCTAATTTTCCTATGATGAGTTAAAGGCGAATATGAATTGCTTGAGTGGAGCTATGCTTCATTCGTAACATGTTATTGCAATTGCTCTGAGGGCCATTACTTTTTTTTTTTGCTCAATTACTGGATGGGAAAATTTAAAACAAGTTTTCTTTCAGAATTTAAAATAACTCAAAATATTTTCTTTAATTATAGAATAGAGAGTTAAAGTTTATTATAGTTTGTGTAAAAAAATTACTTAAATTTTATTTTATTTCATTTCAATTTTACTGCGTTTTTCCCTATGATGAATTCAGAGCGAATATGAATTGCTTGAGTGAAGTTGTTCTTCATACGTAACATGTTCTGACAATTTCTCTGAGGGTTATTATTTTGATTTTGAATGCAGGTGTTATCACGAATTTTTAAAGCTACTTTTTCAGCAAGAATTTTTTTTTCAATTTTTCAATCTTTAAGATAATTATAGCTTTATTACTAAATGCAGTAAATCAATTTTTAATATTTTAGAACATCTTTATAAAAACATTAGGCTGATTTTACAATGACGCAATTGTTAATTTTAATATCAATGAATTTATCTCTGGGGCACTTTCATAATGATGTCGCCCTTAAAAGTTACATTGTTTACCACAGGTGCCATCTCGTCACTTGATTGTGAATCTAAATTATGGCACCCGTTGCCAATGTGTTGCTTTAGTGCGACAATATTTAAAACCTAATATTTATAAAAAACCTTGTTTAATCTGTACAATTAAAAAAAATTGTTTGAAAGGTATGACTTCTTAGAACTTTATTTTATACCTTCAGCCTGTCTTTTGATATGTCTGCCCTCTCTGTGTGTCTGTCACCATTTTGCTTCGATCCATCCATTTTTAAAATGATTTTTTTTTTTTTTGAAAGATACGTGAGTAAAAAAAATTTTTTGCCCTGTTCTTTGTTTTTTAAAATAACAATTTCTGTTATATCTGAAGTGAAGAAACAGGAAAGTTATTCTGTTTCAATTTCACTGTTTTCTCTATGATGAGTTCAGAGCGAATATGAATTTCTTAACTGAAGTTGTGCTTCATACGTTACATGTTCTGACAATTTCCCTGAGGGTTATTATTTCTGATTTTGAGTGCATCGCTGTTATCACCATTTTTAGAGCTGCCTTTTTTGGCAGGCAATTATTTTTTAATCTTTAAGATAACAATAGCTTTTCTAAATGTAGCAAATCAATTTATAATGGGTCCCATGCTCGGGTCCAGGCGTTTCCAAAATAACTGCCAACCTATAAACGATCTTGCAGCCAAAAAGTACACCAAATAATTCCCCATTAGAGGGAGTGCACACTCGAAAGTTCTGACACTGCCTAACTTTTATTAAATTTAAAAATAACTGAAATAGTTTAGTAAATGAATGTCACACAGGTTGATTAATTGTTATTCATCCAAATATATTTGATTTTGAATGCAACAGTGTTATCACGAATTTTCAGAAGTTCTTCATGACTAATAAATTTTTCAGTCATATTTTATAATTATTTTACACATTTAAAAATTATTGTTTGCATCGGTAATTTGCAAGTATGTTTCTGTGTGGTAAAATTGTTTAGTCCAAACAAAGTTGAAATAATTTTTTTTAAAAACTGCCTTGGTTTAAACTGCTTTTTTTTAAAAACAAATAATAAGCTTAAATACTTATAGTTTTCGTAAAGGAATGTTTGCACACAACTTTTATTAAATTTAAAACGGAAATTGTACAGAAATGAATGTTTCACAGGTTGATTTTTTTTGTTTTCATTGATTTTTTCTTCCAAATATTCAAAAATATTAACCAATTATTTTTCTTGCAACTTGCATTCTATTGAGCAATTTCTTTAAAAATAAACAGGTGTCAGTAGGCCAATTCAATGTCTTAAGGCGCCATCTGTTGATGGAAAATATTTTCTATATATTTTTAATTAAAGTAAAAATGTAAATTTTATAGAAGTTTGTAAAAAATAATCTAAAGTTTTATTTGTTTCCTTCTAATTTTCCTATGATGAGTTAAAGGCGAATATGAATTGCTTGAGTGGAGCTATGCTTCATTCGTAACATGTTATTGCAATTGCTCTGAGGGCCTTTAATTTTTTTTGCTTAATCGCTGGATGGAAAAATTTAAAACACGTTTTCTTTCAGAATTAAAAATAACTCAAAACATTTTTTTTAATTATGGAAAATAGAGTTAAAGTTTATTATAGTTTATGTTTTATGTAAAAAAATTAAATTTTATTTCATTTCATTCCAATTTTACTGTGTTTTCCCTATGATGAATTCAGAGCGTATATGAATTGCTTGAGTGAAGTTTTGCTTCATACGTAACATGTTCTGACAATTTCTCTGAGGGTTATTATTTTTGATTTTAAATGCATCACTGTGTTATAATCACGAATTTTTAAAGCTATTTTTAGCAAGACTTTTATTCCCAATCTTTAAGGTAACTATATCGATTCCAAATGTAGGAAATAAATTTATAATGTTCAAGAATAACTTTTTAAAAACATTAGACATTTTTGACAATGACGAAATTGTTAATTGTAATATCAATGAAATTGTCTCTAGGGCACTTTCATAATATGTATAGCAAATTGGTTGTGAAGTGAAGAACTGTGTGTTAGGGATAGTGTCTGTTCATGTTAATTTTTTTAAAATGTAATTTAATCACAATCGGGTGATGTGGGTGCTGGGTGGATATGAAAGAAAGTAAATAGTACAGTCCCGATTATCCGAGCCCCGATTTTCCGCTTTAACCGAGCTTTTAAATATTTCCGAGATTTTTCCGACGACTACCGAAAAAAAAAATCTGAACGAAACACGATCTCACAAATCCTCAGGAAAAAGAAATCCAACAACAATATAAACTTTACCCCATGGCTCTGACTAAAAGCTATCGAAAGTGCTACTGAATATATAGAACAACAAGAAGAAGCGACACTAGCAATCCAGTTATCCTTTAAAAAAATAATAAAAAAAAGGCGATACATTGCTGCCGAGAAACGCCAAAATAGCATAAAACTAAAAACAATTAAGGACTTTAAGAAAAGAACTCATTAAGTATCATATATGCATATGAATTGCACGAGGTGTCTCTATATAAATTTGTATTTGTTAAAATTTACATTTATACGCACACAATTGTTTTATTTGCAATTTTCGCTTTAACCGAGTTTTTCGGTTATCCGAGTTAGTCTCGGACCACATTAACTCGGATAATCGGGGTTCTACTGAAATTGTATTGTAATAATTAATATTGTATTGCAATACAATTTCTTATCTGGATTGGATCTTTATTGGATTTTTAAGGTAGTATAAGTAACATGATTTTAAACTTTATAATGAGTGTCACTTATTCTTCGTAAATATACGAAAGAAGGGTTCGAAAATGTTCTAATGAGCTATTTTATTACTGAAAAGGACATAACAGCACAAATACACACATACACAATGAGACAAAATAAATCTATAAGGAGCGCTAATTTTGCTCATCTTCATCTCATGAGAATATCTTAGAAAGTGTCCCTAAAAAAGGCTTCATAGATGGGAGTTCAGGGTTAAATCTCCGGCGCATGCGCGTAGGAGTGGCATTCATTTCCAGACACAAGCACTTAATTCAGGACATACTCCCACCTTTGAAGTTTTTAACTTAAAAAATTCAAATACATTTTAAAACATACATTTAAAAAGTACTAGAAAACTGAAGTACCAAACATTTGCATTAAAAAGTACTAGAAAACTAAACATTTGAATAAAAAGTATTTTAAGCAATTATCTATAAAAACAAGTAAGAACTATAATACCAAATGAAAATATTACACACAACATTTCAATGATATAGTTCACAAACGGTTGGGTGGCTTAGAAATTCGGCCACTTCTAGTTTTCACAATTTCACTATTAATTAACTCTTCTGCATTATCATTAATAGGAATATCAAGTTCAAGTCTATAAAGTCTTTGTACTGGTCGTAATAGTTCAGTTGTTTCAGTTTTTATTAGAGCCAGTCTTTTATGACCATCTCTACCAGTAATCAATTTTAACACTCTAGCCATACTCCAGAAAGTACGTTTTTTGTTTGGATCCTCTAACAAAACAATATCACCTACTGCAATTGGGTTGTTTATTTTATCTTTAAAAGACTGTTGGCACAATTGACCCAAGTACTCGGATCGAAATCGTGATCGGAGCACTTCACGTATCTTTTGGAGATGTTTTGATCTTTTATTTAACTCGGAGTTATCTACCTCATCAATATCCGGGACACCTGACGTCTTCACCTCATGTAAAAACATGGATGGTGTTAAATGAGCTACGACGTCAGCGTCTTCGGACACATAAGTGAGAGGTCTATTATTTACCACTTGCTCACAGTCACAAATCACTGTAAGCAGTTCCTCGTAAGTAAGGGCTGCCCGTCCCAGTATTTTCCTTAATATTCTCTTAACCATTTGAATAAGTCGCTCCCACCATCCGCCCCACCAAGCGGCGGAAGGAGGGTTAAACTTCCATTGGATCTTATGGTCAACTGCCTGGGAACTCACCCGCTTCCAGTCGATGGCATTAAGCGCTCTGTTGGCCCCCACAAAATTAGTTCCGTTGTCGGAATAAATAATTTTGGGTCTACCACGCCGAGCTATAAAACGCCTTAATGATTGTAAGAATGCTTCAGTAGACAAAAGCGTCACTAGTTCAAGATGAATTGCTCGATACACAGCACAGGTGTATAAAACAATGTAGGCTTTTTGTCCACCTTTAATGTAAAGGGGCCCCGCCAAATCGAGTCCCACAATTTCAAATACTGCCGTATCTCTCACCCTATCTGCTGGTAATATGCCCGGTTGAGCTTCACTATGTTTGTTATTAAACCTTTGACATATTGTACATTTTCTTAAACAATCACGAATGGTCTTACGTGCTTTTAAGATCCAAAACTGTTCACGTAAACTCGACATTAACATAGAAGTACCAGCATGTAATAAATCTTCATGAAAACTCATAATCAACAACTTCACCACGGGGTGCTTTGATGGCAATATTATCGGATATTTAAAATTATGCGTATCATCTCTCGATACCAGATTAGTTTCAGCTCTTAATAACCCTTCGTTATCCATCATTGGTTTGAGATTTTTTAATTTTGGATCAGAGCATCCCGTAAATGACTCTTGTTGAATGAGTCTGGACAAATATTTTTCTCCGCGTTCAATTTCACTTAAAGACAAATCATTTGTATCATTAACATTAATTTTCCTGGTCTTATCAACAAATCTTAAAATCCAGGCAATCATTCTGATAGTCTTTTTATACGAGGAGAAATACTTATATAATACCAATTAGAATCATCCACAGATTTGCTCAAATTCACAACAGCTGACTTACGCATTTCTGAGCACACTATTTCTTCGTCCGGATTTTCATTTGACTTTGGCCAATTTTCCTCACTTAAATAAAGCCAATCTGGTCCTTCCCACCAACGCCCTTCCAACAACTGTTTAATAGAACAACCGCGGGAAACAAGGTCTGCGGGGTTATTTTGACCTGGGATGTGTTGCCATGTTACCGTAGAAGTTAGAGATTGGATTTCTTTTACTCGATTTTGCACAAAAACTCCCCAATTTTGATTTCGTTTAATCCAACTCAAAGCGGTAGAGGAATCGGTCCAACAATTTATTCTTACATCCGGAAGATTTAAATCACTTAAAGTTGTAGATAGTAACCTAGCCCCGATCGAACAAGCCAAAAGTTCCATACGTGGAATTGTAGTTTTAGTTAAAGGACGAATCTTGCTTCTAGCACATAACAAAGTTACTTTAACATTTCTATCTACTTCAACGCGTAGGAAAACACAACAAGCGTACGCCAATTGGCTTGCATCGCAAAATAGGTGACAGCTTATCATCTGATTTATAGGTTCTATAGCCAGCCACCGAGGTACCTTTATATTTGTTAGTAAGTGTAATTGGCTAATCCACTTTTTAAATTTATTTGCCAAATCATTGGGAAGAACATCATCCCACTTAAGTTTTAATTCCCAAGTTTTTTGAAGAAGGAGTTTAGGCAATAGCAAAACCGGAACGGTATACCCCACTACATCAAACATTTGATGCACTTTAGACAAAACGATTCGTTTAGTAATAGGCCCTTCCAACTCTGAAACTGGTTCGATTTTACATGCAAGTGTGTCGTTCTCTGTATCCCATGTCAAACCTAACACTGAGACTTCCGCCTTATGACACTCGTTCATAACAGAAAACGGAACATTAGTTTGCCATCCCCGCAAATTGAAAAGTCCGGCCGACATAATAATTTGCGACTCCGTAATAAATCTAACCATTTCTTCCTCCGAATCTACACTCGCGAGGCAATTATCCACGTAAAAGGAAGACCTTAAAACGTCCGTCGTCTCTTTTAAATGTTCCGAAACCTTATTTAAATGATATCGCAAAGTAGCAGCTAAAAGATAAGGACTGCATGTTAATCCAAAAACAACTCTTTTATGCCGATATGTGACAAGTTTATTTAAATTATCATCCTCCCACCATAAAAATCTTAAATAGTCTCGATCGCTTTCCTGAATACCCACCATACAAAAGGCTTTCTGAATATCCCCAGAAACTGCGATTTTATTTTTCCTAAAACGATTAAGGATGGAAGGAATTTGTGAAATCAAATTAGGTCCAGTAGCTAAACAAGCATTTAACGACAACGTACCAGCCGCAGCGGAACCAGCGTTGAAAACGGGACGTACAAGTGAGCTACTATGCTCCTTAAATATTGGTCGGTGTGGCAAGTAATGACAACCCATTACTTTTTCCTCATTATCCACCCTCTCAATAATTCCCAAGTCCAACCACTCAGTAAAAACCGCTCCGTAATCCTTAATTTGATCCGACCCAATTAATTTCTTTTTTACATTCGCAGCGCTCTTCTCTGCAATGTTTATATTTAAAGGCAGCCGCGTCTTATCCAAAGCAAATGGTAATGCTATTTCATACCGTCCGTCATTATCTAAGTGTATGGAGCTCAAAAAATGGTTTTCAACTTCCCTCGCCATTTCGTCGTCGTTAGAATAAACAGGATCATTAATACCCAAAGAATCCAATCGCCATAACTCACTTATGCAACGATCTCTTGTTAAGAGATTCACCACATGGCTCGCCATATTTAAGTTTACAAAATAATTAGATTCATTCCCCGTTCCCACGATCGACTGAGCGTTCAAGTCAAAACATTTCCCAAGGAGCACCCAACCTAATTTAGACTCCATAGCAATAGGACCAGATGGCAAATTAAACATTTTCCCCGTTAGCAGTTTTGGCATAAAATCGGCCCCAATTAAAAGTTTGATCTCGGGGTCAACATCTGGATTTTGTTCTGTGAAATCCGAATATGAAATCTTTAATCTTTCACAGTCTTGCGCAATAACATTAGAAGAAATGCGATTTATGCTTGAGCATATCTGTGATTGATTCAACACTTCAATTTTACATTTATAAGAATTATCAATATTACCAATATCAACATGAAAAGTTTCATAAAGTTTCTCTTTAACTTCAATACCTCCAAATAAAGATTGTTGTAATTTAATCTCATTAACTGGTTTCAAATTCATAATGTTAATTACATCTTGTCGTAAATAAGAACGCATAGCACCGCTATCATAAATGCCTCTAATGGCCATTTCTTTACCATTATTATGAACTTTTACTATTAAAGTTTGGAGCAATACATCTGAGAATTGTTTACCCTTAGTTAACGCATTCGTAGTTATGGTTTTTTCTGCTTCGACCGTAAAGTTTTCAATTTGTTCCTTTATAGGCAATTCAGGACACAATATGCAAAAATGTCTCTTTCTGCATATTATGCATTTAATCTTAGAAAAGCACCGGTCAGCAAAATGAGAATTTGTTTTTAAACAAACATAACAGCCGTTTTTTTGCTTAACTATATTTTTCCTCTCTGCAACAGACAGAGAAGAAATTTCATCACAATTCTCAGAAGTATGAGATGATTTTTCACAAAATATGCATTCATTCTTTTTATTTTTATTTAAATTAACGTTTGAATCATTCCAATTACCTTTATTAGTTTTAGTATTGGCAGTTAACAATTCATGTGCAACAGGAGTATGTTGTTTAGCATATTTATTCTTATTTTTAAACTGATTGCTATTAGTATTAGTATTATTTGTTTTAGAAGAAGTATTATTATGAAATGACTCTTTGGCCATTTTAATGCGCATTTCAGATTCAACTTCATTTTTTAAGAACTCGATTAATTGGTCTAAATCAGACTTACCAGAGTTGTTGATCTTACCCCTTTCTCTCTCCCACGCTTTGAGAATGTCGATAGGGAGTGCCGATTCCACTAATGGATATAGGAAGTGGGCATAGGTGTTCTGTGTAACACCCAAAGACTCTAACGCACGTAATTGCGTTTGCAACTTGTCGTAAAGAGTTGACAAATCAATTGTCGAAGTCTTGTTGACAATTATAAGTTCTAACAAATCCCGTATATACACTTGGATTAGCACACTTTGTTGGCCAAACCGTTCCTGTAGATACTTGACTGCAGGTTTATAGTTCTCTGCACTCACAGGAAAGCTGGAAACAATTTCTCTCGGCTTGCTTCCCGGCTTTGTGGAATGTAGCAGGAGCTGGAGCTTGTAGTCCTCTTCCAGGGTTGCATCGGAATGGATCCTTTTGAACTGGTTCCAGAATGTAATCCAATTTCTCGGATCGCCGTCGTATTTCAGGATCTCAAATTCTGGAAGTCGTCGGTCCACTCGATGTGCTGGAGCTACAGCGGCAGGAGTCACGGCTGTGACACCCCCAGATGAGTCGGCTACTTGAAAACTCGGTTGTTTTCTCTGCCTTACAGCGACTCTTTGAAGAGTGTATTTTTCTTGGTACTCTTCATTTTCAAGGAATTCCTTCTCGAACTCCTCTTGGGTTACTTTAGCATCTTGAAGAAAGTTAAGAATTAATTCGTCAGAGACCCTCAACTGCTGAACCCGTTCTGTCAACAGTTCGAAAGAGGCTTCCAGCGAACTGTCCGTAGACGTCTCATCATCTAGAAGAGTTGAAACCTTATTGAAGATTTTCGTAAACTGCGTTCGTTGGACCGCTCTTTTCTGTTTCACTTTCTCTAATGTTGGCGCCGAAGTCATTGTCCGAGATGCGTAAATGTCTTCGTAAACAACCAATTAATTCGTAATGTGCATGTGCTTAACGTCGTCCTATGTTTATTCAGTAAAACAAAGCGTTCGTAGAATAGCTCAGATTTATAACGTAAAAAAGAGGAGGCACCGCACAAATATTATTTCGTAGGATATAAGTGCGTAAATTCCTTTAACGTAAATATAACGTAAATATCCAAATGTCACTGCAGGGGATGCCAGAAATGTCACTTATTCTTCGTAAATATACGAAAGAAGGGTTCGGAAATGTTCTAATGAGCTATTTTATTACTGAAAAGGACATAACAGCACAAATACATCACATGCACAATGAGACAAAAGAAATATATAAGGAGCGCTAATTTTGCTCATCTTCATCTCATGAGAATATCTTAGAAAGTGTCCCTAAAAAAGGCTTCATAGATGGGAGTTCAGGGTTAAATCTCCGGCGCATGCGCGTAGGAGTGGCATTCATTTCCAGACACAAGCACTTAATTCAGGACAATGAGCTTAAACAATAACATAAATTTATGATCCTAGAATTGGATTAAATGGTACATATACTTGGATCGATTAATTTTTTTTTTATTCCGTGCGGAGAACGGTTATTTATTTGCTAGTTGAAAATAAAAATCCCGATTCAACAAATATAATCAATCCGACTTGACGAGTCACCCATCATTTGTAACAGTGAGTAATGCAATAAAAATGACAGATCACTCGTTTTTCAGCATTTCCCTTACAGCTTATGTCATTGCATGATTTCAAATGTAGAGAAGAATGTCGTTAACCTTTTCATGTAAATGAGTTTAATGTGCAGAAATGTCCCGTTCAATAAGAAGATCGATTGTTTTACAATTGGAACCAAAAGGGCCAACGTGGCGATGGGTTAAGGTGTTATGCCTCGGAGGATACCTCCGCTGGTTCTGTCGTCATCTAAACCGTCATTACACGGATTTCTTTTTCTGTAAATTGTCTTTATCTTTAAGCTATTACTTTCATTTTATTTAAGGGGGATAAAAAAAGAGTTCAGAGTTATTAAAACGTGAGCTCTCTGCCTCTCTATAAGGAACGTACGTAAGACCGCTTATCTTACTCGTTTCTCGACTAGTAAAAAAAATTAAATATTACGTAGAAATTTTCTTTATTTTATCGACTTTTTCCTAAACCCACTCCATATTTCTATGCAAATTATGCTGATTTCTATTATTTTTTGAAATACAATTATATTTTTAATATGATATTAAATAATAAAAATAAAATTGAAATTAAAATATTAGTTGAAATAATCGATTGCAGGAAGCTTAATATTTGTACGTTGCGAATATAACGTAAAAACGTTGCAATGGAACCCAAATCACAATCTTAAAAACTCAGACACTCCACTGTCTGTTGAAAATGAAAAAAAGATAACAATGCCTCATTGCACCGCTTTCATTAAGTTTTTTTTTTATCAGTAAGAGTTACGGAAAAAAAGTCACAGGTTCGAATCCCAGCGAACCTAATTAGGGGGTGTTACTTATCGTCATGCCTCTTTAGACTTTCTAATTTTTATGTTTAACTGTCGATTCAACGGTTTCATGTGACGCGTTAAATTAAATGTTTTTTTTTCTTCAACGGGATTATCTACTGGAAGTTTTTTTTTTGTGTAAAAAACGAAATTAGGAAGTGATAATGCATAACGGCTTTTGGTGTGAATGTTGATCATTAGATTTTATGTAAAATTAACTTTTAAGAATATTGCATCTACACTCTTAAAACAAACGAGCGATTTTAACTCAGTCTGAGTTAATTTTCACTCCTTTCGGTGTCGAAAATGCACTTCCCCTACAGGAGTGAATTTCATACTTTTGTTTTGTTAAACCTCCACCAATCTTAACAACAAACGAGCTATTTTAAGGCGATTAGGAGCGATTTAGGGCTAATACCAGCGATTAAGGAGTTAATTTTCACTCCTTTCTAGTGTCGAAAATGCACTTCTCCTATAGGAGTGGATTTCACTCTTTTGTTTTAAGAGTGTAACTGAATTCGGCACAAATAGCTCTTTTTTCTAACTTAAGACTTACATCGATACTAATATAATTGTCTGTTCAAATTATGTTCGTTGGTAATTCTTTCAGTGTAAAGTGTCAAAACGGCTTTGCAATTTCAATTGTTCCGGGTTTGAATTTTCAGAAATTTAATTACGAAATGGTGCCTGGATTACAACTTTTATTTAAAACAGCCGAACCTTACGTTGTTTAGAATATTGATAATTTATATTCTTCTGTTTTATTGTAACTGAATATTGAGTGTACAAAGTACATTCTTTAGCCACATTACTAAGTTGCTTATACTCAACATAGTTAGGTTATTTATTGCTATGCCGGGGGAATTGTGGTTCTCTTTTAACAGCTGTAGGAAGGTAAGTATCTTAACCCTAATTCCCCGAGTACAATCGTGTACATATATATTTTGCAGGTTATCAGTCATTATATTTCCTATCCGAAGGCGTATTTGTACTTTAAACAGGTCAATAAAAATTGTTGGCCTACAATTTTTGTTGTTGCTTACAATAAAAATTATCGTTTTTTTTTTGCATTTTGCCAATATTTAACCTTGAAAATCATCGTGTTAAATTATTAAATTTGTTCAAACGTTGAAGCACCATGATGTTGTATACAGTTTTAGTTCACATTTCACCTAAATTTCAAATACGTCTTGTGTTAAAAGTTTATTTCAATTATACTACACAATAACATATGTTTTCAACTATATACGCTCGCACCTGTATACTTACACACAGTACATACATTGCATTTATAAATATTGATATATAATAAAAATGACATCTGCTTTCAGAAAAGAATGGGACGCATTTTTATTAGTAAGAAAAACCACGAGCCATCGAGAATAAGACCATTTTCATACATAAGATAAAGTTATTTTAATGTAATCACTTACAATTTTGTTTATTGTGCAATATGAATTTTTTAAAATTAAATCATTTTCAAAAAGCCTCGCCAATAACCCTAGTGTAGCTCTAGTGCGACGTTATTCCAACCTGACCCCTAACTCAACGTAAAAGAAAAAAAAAACTCCCATTAGCAATGAGCCGTTCATTAACTTCATTAACAGTATGTAATTTTTCGTGCAAAAAAAAACGAAATTTAAAAATTCAGTCTATAGATTAAAGCAACTGATAGATTTTCCTCTTTGATTACTGAAGGGGGGTCGGATGGGTGTTTGGGTCAAAAATTTCGATTTTCTTTTTTCCCCCCTTTTTTCTATTCTGCTTATCTTTAGTTTTACTTTAAGACTAAGATTATCGATTTCTGTTTAGTGGTTTTCTTTTTATAAACATTTTTGCGAAATTCTTAATATCAGTTCTTACCTAAACCTTGCGTTTCCTGAAATACAAGGTTTTTCAACAGTTAGGAACATTTTTCTTAGGAACTATAAAATAATCGACATATTTTAATTTTGTTTTTTCTTCCCCATTAATAGCCCTTTAAATAAACTGAGAAATTTTTTTTATATCTTCTCAAAAAATAATTATATTACTTTAAATCTGTTTTATTTGTGTTTTTAATAAATATTTTTAAAAAATTCCCTGTTTAAGTATTTTTTTTAAATTTCAATATTTTGAAATATCCTCAGTTTAAATCAAAGAGCTAATATGTTAGGAACAAAATATAATTTTTTCTATAATGATAACTCATGGTTCCCGAGAAAAAATGTTCCCAAAGTTAGGTAAATTAACGAGGCGAGATAGAACCATCCGTCTCCCCTTAAAAAACTTGTAAACATGCATAAATATTTTTATTTTGTCAAGTTTTGTCACTCATTAATAGATTTAATCGTAAATACTACTAAATTTCTTGTAAGAGTATTTTCATTTATTTTACTTACCTACGTTTGCAGTTGAGTTTTTCCAAGACCATTTTTCTTTCGGCTCCCTTGCACTAAAGAGTTTATATTCTGGATTGATAAATAGCGACGGACTTTACGAAAAGCATGTGCAAGTAGTTAATTCCGTTCTTGATTTCTCATGAAATTAGTGTTTCTAAATAACTAAATCTGTTTTTGGATCTTATCTTTTAGTTTTAGGGTGATAAAATGAGCTTCCTGAGTTATTCATCACACAAATCGTCCTATTATTTTATCGTTTTAGGACTTATGGACTAGCACTTTGTGCAATAAGTTCCCTAAATCAAAACTGGTCTTCAACATCTTCTATAACAAAAATTGAGCGGGGAAGAAGTTTAATCAAATAACTATAATTAAATCGGTGCTGGTGCACCTGAAAACTGTCTTGGTCGGAAGTCCTGTTGAAGTTTCGTACAATGTCGACATTGTTGGGAGCCTTTTTATGTTTGAGCCTCGTTACTAGACCGAGGTTCAAGATTTCGAGTTGATCCAATGTCCTGACACTGCATAAGATGTCGCTAAAAGTTTGTGTTGAGTGACGACCGTGTGTCGTAGTTCAAAAATACGAGGCCCGGTCGTTGATTGGTTTCGTCTAGTTGTAGTGCAACTTTATTTAATTTTTAAAATTGTCATTGCGATTTATAATTGGTTTGTTTCTTGTGACGTAAATCATTCCTGGTTTCCATTGGCGGTTTGACACGGTAAGCTCTTTGGATTAACTAATCGATTCCTATTTTCATTCCTGTAGAATTGTTGCCTCTCAAGACGTGAGACAAAACCTGTCCATTACGATAGCCACCTTCTTAGCTCTGGCGAATCCAAACATTGCCAGACATCTGTTGCGAATAAACGGTCTGCAAAGCCACATTGTCCGTCAAGCAACACCCCGTGTGGAGAAAGTGCACGTTAAAGTATGCTTCAAAAGTCCCGACGTCGTATACAATGTCGTCCGTGAAAGTTGCGTTGGGTGCACTCTTAAAACAAACACTCCTAATTTACCTCGGTCTGAGTGGATTTCACTCCTCCAGACTGGAAAATGCACTTCTCCTTTTGGAGTTGGATCCTTTGTGTGTTAAACCTCCGACAGGATCACTCCAAACGAGTGATTTTAACTCAGTCTGAGTTAATATGCATGCCTTTACGGTGTCGAAAATGCACTTCTCCAACTGGAGTGGATTTCACTCTTTTGTTTTAAGAGTGTGAATATTCAGCTGTCGGCTCGCCACTTGACTTTGGCGCTAAAGTACGACTCCTGTCACCGGTAGCTCTAGTGCGATGCTAATTCAACTCAACCAGAGGCCAGAGCGAGGTCCACGCCGGCCGAGAGAGCCATCAAAACAAAACCGAAAATACGGCCGTCTCTATTGATCGCTCCCCGACCAACAGATGTCTCTGCTTTGTATGACTGGGGGTGATACGCACATTGAACATAAATTGCATCTTGATTTTATTAAATTAAATCGCACTGAACGAGAGAGCAAGAGATCTATCGCAAAAATATTAGTTTTTCAGAAATATCGTCTGAAGTTTATTTTTTCCATTGCATTGCATGATAGAAAAAATAACGATTCGTCTGCCGCATTCTTAGTATTCTGCCAAATTGTTTAACTTTTGCTTCAATCGCTATACCAAAACCGACCTTAAGTTTGCAGCAGAGAAATGTACTATGCGGTGGAATTTGCGTAAACAACGTGGCTGGCGCCGAAGCTTCGCCTGCTCTGATTGGTTGATAATTTGACCCTGATATTCGTGCGCCCTGTTACGTCAAAATCGAAGGAAAAAAATAATTGAAATAACACTCTAACTGAAGCTAAACTAATAAAAATAATAAATTTATGTCTTGAAATAACAAATAAATTTGTTTATTGAATGTTAAATAACTTTTTGTATTCGATTCTCGCCCTCAAAAATGAGAACTATTTACCCTCTTTCTCGTAGAACATTTGTATACTGCAAACTTAAGGTCGGGAGAGGTATAGATATTTAAATTTTGAATATTATTGCATTTACAACTCAAAAAGTCATTTGTGCAATAAGTCTAAATGGTTCCGTTAATATTTGCCTTAAATACGGTAGCAGACGATCGTAGTTGCTATGTTAAAGAAATTGGATCTTCTACATGCTACGGAAGCGAAAACTGTCATTTCGGTTTCATTTGCTGCTGCCAATCAAGTAGTGGCAGTGTTAAACGCTGCCGCAATGGCAGTATACGGCAGCACAATTTTTCTCACTTCAAATTCACTAATAGTGTAAATATTTAAATGATAACTACAGATAAAACCGTCTTACTGTTTTCGCTTACGTCGCATGTGAAAGTTTAATACGTCTACATTGACACTCCGATTTCCCGGCACTTTAATTATACAACGTTTTATATAACAGGGTGTACGGGCAATTAATTGGAACAAAAAAAAATCATCAGAATTTAATTTCTAAAGGTTTTCGCTTCCTGGAATTTTTCTTGTATGACATCATTGAGGCGAAATTTCGCAAGTTATTCTTTTGCCATCATGATTAAACAACTAAATGTCCAAGAGTTTTTATTAATGCTAAATTGCTTGATATTTCGTAGAAAAGGTCCAAACATAAGATGTTTCCAATTTAATGATTTCTGATAATTTATTCACATAATTTCACTTTTTTTCTGAAATGATATGATATTGTTATTTTATTTTTACGTTTTGGAAAAAGTTTTATTTCAACTTTCTGCAGGAAGTCCCACTACTAAAACTGTTGTCGCTCTAGCTTGTGTTTTCCGGATATTACTGGATTTTGGCGACTTAACTTAATATCTAACCTTTAAATTGTAAAATTGTTATGATCTATTAACCTTCTTCCTGCTATGACTATGTCTTGCAATTCTCTTTTGGTCGCTGCGCAAACGCAGGTTGCTACGTGAAATATCTTTTTTGACCTTCCAAAATGATATTGTAATTTCAAAAAAGAAATTAAAAAATAAGTTCAAAACGCATATTGATGTAGGTACTTTTTTTTGTAATCAATAGTGATATAATTTGTTGCACTTAAAAAATGAGAAATGCAAATTAAAACTAGCCAGATTTTTTCTACAAAAAATCTGCCTTGCCGCTTTCTTATCGAACAAATGACCAATTTAAAGGATCACATTGTGCTACATTTATACAGAAAGGGGGTGCGGAAGGAAAAAGGTACATCTTCAGGATGTCTATGCCAACTCCTTACTTGAAAAAAAATCCTTCTAATTAAAAATAAACAAGTAGGCTATAAAAATTCAAACATTCCCAGATTTCTGATAATGTTGTTTTGTAAATGAAAAAGGTTATTCAATGTAAAAAAGCTATCAAATTACTTAGATTTTGATTTAAAAAAATAGTTTTCCCTTATCTCTCATTGCGTTTGCCAGTAAAAAACCATTTTTTAGTGTTCTTTAAAAGTAATATTTTTCTTTAATATAATTAATGTGTGATTTAATAACTACATTACAGCTTCCATATTATGTTGGTAACGTAAAAAGTATAAGTCCATACGTCCGCCTATATTTCCGTCATCCACTTTCATAGCCCAATGAATCTACAAATGCTGCAATCAAGTGGGAAACTTCCGAAAATGTATCGCATCGCAAATAGAAATCATTGAAAATCTCCGGGAAAAATAATTTAATTCGGGATTTCCAGCAACACATATAATTTTTAACAATTTATAAATTTAACTTTATTAGATTTTAAAACATGGTGGAACCAGTAACCATCTTCTACGGAAATATGTTTACTACAAAATAAAAATAAAATTATTACTATATTTTTAATAAATTAAATTTTTTAATTCAATTGTATAAGTTTTAAATTGATTTATTAAATTTTAATTTAAAACTTATACTGTGGAAACAAGTTTACACTCCAGTCAATCTGTTTATCCTTTAGAGTGTTAAAAAAAAAGAAAGCTAAAAATAGTTAAGATTTATTTAACTGATAAATTAACTTGCAGGTGTCCTGTTTAAACCAAATTTTTATAAATTTAAATGAAAAGCCCGCTGCTTTAAAAAATGGAGTTGAGACATACATTCACCAATCGATGCTCGGGAAAATTAATTTTATTTCATTCCGTGATTCTGTTGTCACTAAAAACTTGGAACATGCCTATTGGTTTGCGGTACAGTTATAGTGTATTGAGAATTATCGATTGATTCAAAATTAAAAAAAAATTAAAGGCATTTAAAAAATTTCATAGATTTTATTTTAATAAATATAATTTTTTAAAAAAATCGTTTTTAATAATCAAACGAACGCCTATTCGTGCAACAAGCACTTCCCTCCCCCTAATTCCCCATTCAACCAATGAAATCGCTTCTCTCCTAAAACAAAAAAATCCTATCTCGCATATATACCCACGTCTACGGACTTTTCGCTCACTAAACCCATTCAACACAGCAACAAGGTGTTCGAGTAAGCGGCGGACAAAAAGTAGGTCGTTCGAATTTGGAATTCTCCTATCTCTGGTTCTCTAAAAGTTGTAGTTGTTTTCCCGGCTTTTCACCACGTCGTCGTCTGTCGGCTGGTTTCCCGCATGTGGGCTGCCACATGTGCACTGCCTCGGTCTGTGTCCTTTCTCCGCTCTCTTGCTGCAGCGAGCTCAGGTGAACTATTTCCAAAATAAATTTTTAGAACTTTCTCTTGTTTTTGAAGAAATCGTCTGGAATTTTGCATGGAATGGTTTTTATTTTCTGGTTTTTGAGTAAATATGTTTTGTCTTTTTTGTATGAATTTTCGTTAGATTGTTTTGTTTAATATCGTTTGAAATTTTGAAAAAATTCCAATAGCAATTGTCTGGCTTTTCAATTCGCATGCAATAGTTTTGTATCTGCTTGATATTTTTAGAATAAGAAGAATTTTAACTTTCTCTTGTTTAAAGATATCGTTCTAAATTTTGATGTGCATGGAATGGTTTTTATTTTCTGGTTTTTTAGTAAATATGTTTTGTCTTTCTATTTGAATTTTTGTAATGTTTACGTCAAGTATTGTTTGAAATATCGAAAAATTCTCTATTTTTAAGTGTCTGGCTTTTCGATTCGCATGAAATAGTTTAATGTTTGCTTGAAAATTTTTAAATAAGAAATTAGAATTTTCTCTTGTTTAAAGAAATTGTCTGAAATTTTGATTTGCTCGGAATTGTTTTATTTTTCTGGCTTTGAGTAAATGTTTTGCCTTTCCATATGACTTTTCGTTTTATTGGTTTTTCTTAAATAAATAGCATTAAGTAGCAATTGTCTGGCTTTTCGATTAGCATGAAATAATTTAGTGTTTGCCTTGAATTTATTGTAAATGTTTTTATTTTCCATGAAATTATTTTTACTTGCTGGAATTTCGAGTACCTACATATGTTTTGAAGAATTAATTTATGTGCAGATTTGCTTAATCCTCTTGTATTTGCGAACTTCTTTATTTAATCACTGTTTTTTCCAACAAAATCTTTGTATGGTATAGTTCTTGGTTTTGAATGTTAGTGAATGTTTTGCATAAGAAATTTATTGCCAAATTGTGTTTGTTCGTGTTAAAAGAATAATTTAATTTCTTTACAATCTTTTCTCTACTCGAAATTAGTTTCTATTGTTTCTCATTTTAATTTGTTTTTCACGACTTTGTTCCTTTTTTATTTTTTCTCATTGTTTTATATACAAATTTGTGTTGTTGCATACAAATTTGTTTTGTGGCTTGTAAATGATTTTTGAAAATTTCGTTAGTTATAATGCAAAAAAACCTAAAATAATTAGTTGCTTGTATATAAACTGTTTAATTGGAATTTGAAATATTTATTTTAATGATTTCTGCCATGTAGTTTCTTAGAGCATGTTATTATTTTTTTTTTGTGTGTGAATAAAACTGCAATTTTTTACTGCTTTTTTTAAAAAAAAAAAAATTTAAATATAAAAAGCCAATTTTTTTTTGGTTTGCATAGTTTTTAAAGTTTCACAGGAAAACAGCTGTTTCACACCTATTTCGATCAAATATCGTTTTATTTTGTTAAGAAAATAGTAAGTTAATAAAATTTATTTTTATTTAAATTTTTGTTTCAAAACCAACCAGCAGCAACCGTTTAATGTTTCTGATACCGTAGGAAACGTTTCCTGAATAAATATTTCAGTGATGTATCAACAGTATTTCCTATTCCGTGACTTTTTAAAATTGTTCCTCCTTTAAATTGTTTTCTTTGCGTTACATTTCCGTGGGAGCAGAGAATATGTGTCGTGAATATTTTTTCACCTGTTTTCGTGTGTTACAACGATTGTCTATCACGTTATGAAAACACTTATTGTTCAAAACATAAGTTTAGAAATTTGAGGTATGGCATATTTATATGCAATACATTTTTTAAATTTCCTGATCTTAGTACTTGTGTACTACCCAGCACTGGATTAACATAACCCATAAATTAGTAAACAGCTCCAGTGCTATCGGTTAATCCAACTGATAAGGGCTATAAAATCTTTTGAATATAGCTTTGTTCTAGGGCTGCACAATTAGATATTGACATTAGTAATTTAGTTTTTAGTCTGAAGAAAAACTTCCTCTATTTAAATTATAAGATGCCAGTGGCAAATATACTTAGTACACGTTATATTAGAACCCATTTTTTTAAAGTTTGAATTAAAGCCTATAGTAAGGATTATCATAATTTAAAAAGTCCAATCCTTGACATTCGAAGTTGAATTTTGTATTTTTTTTTTGTAACGAAGATAAACTGTCGTTTGGTGAAAAAAAAACATAAAAAATTTTACATTATAGTATTGTAATAAATAGAATAGAAATGGAGAAACTTCTTGAAATATGTCTGTTTTAAAGAGCATGCAATGAATTATTTTCTTGTTCCGTTATACAAATTTTCTATAACTTTTTTTAAACTGGCTTATAAGTTTTTTTGTAGTCAAATATTTAATTACTGTGATATTTTTAGTACACTTTCACAATTTTAATGTTTTCCAAAATAATAAATCTCCACGAACATCTCAAATTGAATGTTTTAAAATTCCTTATCAAATAATTTTAGAGACATTAGAACCTGAGCATAAAATAAAGTCGTCTGAAAATATCAACTAGCTGCCGAAACTGGAGCTTAGTTGGCGATACTCCCTCCACACCTCTTATTTTGAAACACTCACTCCATGCATCTATTGAAATTTGATAACCAAAACCGTGATGTTGGTTTTGTTTACTGCCTCGTGACCCATTCAAATTGAACGGCCCACCCATGTCCAAACATGTGATTCTGTCTGTCAAAGATCGAAATAATATACGTGTACATGTTATCCGGTTTCGATTTTTTAAACAAATTCAATACCGGATAACATTTATCCCGATGTTAATGCAAAGTGTAGAAAAAAAGTATTTTTTAATAGGTAACAAGCACAAAATGTTCAAACATTTGCAAGTCTCTGAAGAAATTTAATCTCGGACATTTTTCCGGACTGATTCTGTTGAACTAATATAAGAGATTAAGTTATTCGGTTTTGATTTTTTAAAAATGAGGGAGAAAGTATTCTAAAATGCGGCACAAACATAACCTTTGAAACTATCCTTCGCAAGTCTCAGACAAATTTTGACCTTGGGGCTTGATTTTTCTGGACTGTCCGTACCAAACCCGGAATTCTGGCAACCCTACCTATACATTTATATTGTTTAGGCCTAAATGTTTTCTTCTCATTATATAGCCTGAATTAATTACTGTGATTTCCCCCCCCCCCTCATTTTATTTACGTATACCGTAGTTGTATCACTCCTTTCCAGATGTCGCAGCAAAAGTCGATGAACTTCTTTCATTAATTGTATTGAACCCTATTTTTGTAATATTAACGCATCCTATTTTATGAATAATATTTTTTTTGACTAATTTTACTCGGCAATATTTAACAGTAAAATATTCTCAATTAAAATACCTCGTGTGATGATGTGACATTATGATGAGGCATGTTTCAAAATCATCGTATATGTAAAATATATTGCTTTTATATTTTATTTTTGCACGCCTATGTTATAGAATGTCCAAAAGGCGTAAGTGGCTTGTTTATGGTGATGTAATTCCTTCTAGATTTCATTCCTTCGATTCCTCTGCTCAGTGCACTGTCCTCACGTAACATTGATTCACCAAGGAGCGATAAATAATTTATTTTCATACAGCATTTCTGTTGTCACTCTAAGAACTGAAACATGACCATTGATAAAATTGATGACATCATGTTTTTCTCAATTTTTCAGCTACGATTTTTTTTTAAAAACTCAACTTCATACTTTTCGAATATACCATTTAATTGCATGTGCCGCCATTTTAGGAAACCTGATATAGGTGTGAAAGTAAATACCTTATCGGATTTTAGGTTAACAGTTTCACTTTTTAATGGCATTGCTAGGCGCGTCTTTTAAACTTTTGAACGTAACGAATTCAATGAAAAATATAACGATCTTTTAAAGTATAATATAGCTACTAATTATTCAAATGTGTTACTAAGGTAATAGGTTTACCATTAACCTTTCAGCACCCATATGATTGCTCGGGTTACTGCTACGATGGTTACGAATCCGCTGGTCTTTAAAAAAGATGTATGTTTAATGGCGAAAATATGGTTAATTTATGTTTGTTTTGAGAGCTAAGAGTTCAATTTTAAGTATAAAATTATGCTGTTTATCACTAGCACGCGAATTTATTTTAGCTTTCTGAAGCACAGCTTTATATTTTCCTACAAAAACATGAGGAAAGCATTTGAAAATGCAATTATTTTTTTGTTAATAGATTTCTCTTGCAAATTTTTGTGACAAAATTTCCATTGTTTGCCTATTCAAAGCACACAATACTCTTTTAAATTGCAAATTAAATGCCTGATAGCGTGTAGTAAAATAGACGTACACTATCGTCTACTGAGGGACTCAAAAATAATGTTTAAATAAGTATTACTAAGTTGTCAGTGTCATCAGTTCGTGCTGTAACATTCGAGCACGAGATCGGACTTTAAAACGCATAATTAGGAATTTGTATTTTTCCTTTATCATCATGTTTAGTCATCGCTAAGCCTGACTGATTCCGACGGATCCACTTTCACTTTCGTTGCATACGAGCGATATGTAGGGTTATCGGAATTTTGAAATTAAATTCTATACATGCACTTAAGTTTTTGTAAACAAAATAATCAAATATGCAGTTAAATTTTTTTTTAAATGCTAAGTATAGTAATTAATTCACTACTAAAAGCTCGTTTCACCCTCAAAGGTAATATTCGATTTTCCACTTTCTTTTAAATATTTCATTTTCGGCCCATAAAAATATTTGTAAAGGGCATGTTTTTTTTTCTCATTGGTGGCAACAGTTCCACAATAATAAAAATAAGGCTTCTCACGATTGGTTAATTAATGTATTAGGCGGAGCTTACCATGTTGAACCACCAATTAAATCCAGGACTGAATTACGTCACGTGAAACAAGCTAATAATTTGCAATCAAGATTATCTCCAGTCAATTTTTTTCCGTCTAATAATACGTTTATTCGAATGTGAATGTTACGAGGGACTATAGTTTCGACATTAGGAAAAAAAAATCTTTATGGTGGAATCGTTGGTGCGAAAGACTCACTTTGACTTCTGATAATTGTTTAAATACTTAGACTGACGTTTTTGAAAAAAAAAAAGCATTACACAGTCCCGCCAATGCCTTGTTAAATAATTGTTAGGCGTGAATTAAAAATTCTATTTACCTTGTCGTATTGTAATATATTGGTGATCTGTGTGTGATACGTTAAATAGAATACTGGTATGAGTAAACAAGTACACTCTTAAAACAAACGAGTGATTTCAACTCAGTCTGAGTAGAGTTAAGTTTCACTTCTCCAGTGTCGAAAATGCACTTCTCCTACAGGAGTGGATTTCACTCTTTTTTTTAAAAAAAGAGTGTAGGTTTGTGAGGGAATCTGGCTAGACCGCTTAATATACTGAAGGTGTGTTATGTTAAATGGAATGCCGTTATTTAAAAAAAAGGAATCTTGCAACAAATTTAGTGGTGCGGTAAGACTTCTGTCGGTTGTTCGAATTTTCAGATGTTTTTTACCAACTAAATAGTTACGTAACTTACTATTATAAAACGGTTTACATGAATTAAAAAATATTTTTATTGTCTTATATAAATACACGTAAGTTCAATAAATGCCGTCATAAGACAAAAAAATTACATGACAGGTTTATTGACGCGTAAGGCATCTGGCAATTGTTAAAATTTTCATACCGATGTTTCTGACATTGTCAAGCGCGACTGGTTTTGAAAAGTTCTACTTAATTATTTTTTGAAAAATAAAAAATGAACTCGAGTTTCTCTCAGGAAAGAGGTTATTTGTCTACCCGTTGTCGTTTTCCTTGAAGAAAAGTAGCAAACGTGTTTGCACATTCCAGCATGGTTAGGCATTTACTTACGGGTCGCTTTTTTTGTGCACGCTTCCTCCTAATCTAATTTTTTTTAGGTTAGTAAATTTGTTTGCGGTTCTTGATTCATTTCTATCAATAATGCGGGTATTGATCCTTGTTTTGTTCTTAAAACCGGCGTGAAGGGCTGTTGTACGGAAACCGGGTTTTCAGTGACATCATAAACTGTCCCCTTTTGTCAAATGGCGGTAATTTTGAGTTCGGGGGTTTGGACTTTTCGCAGGAGCGGATTTTAGGTTTCATAATGTTTTTGTAAAGTTTTTTTTTAATTCTTTTATTGCACATTCATTTCACTCTAAAAACAAAAGAGTGAAATCCACTCCAGTTGGAGAAGTGCATTTTCGACACTGGAAATGAGTGAATATTAACTCAGACTGAGTTAAAATCACTAGTTTGGAGTGATCCTGTCGGAGGTTTAACACACAAAGGATCCACTCCTTTCGGGGAAGTGCATTTTCTAGACTGTGGGAGTGAAAATTAACTCAGACCGTGTTAAAATCGCTCGTTCGTTTTAAGAGTGTAAGGTTCGATTCCATGGTCCGTTTCCGCCCGGGCACAGACTTCTTTTACGAAGAATGATTGGATAGTTAATAATTGGTTAAACCAATCACACGTTGTAAAATCTGTCTGTGCGGCCACATCTACCCTTCATAAGGATTAAGGATCGGAGTAAACAAATTTTGTATTGAAAGCAGCAATAGTAAAGTGTTTATTTGTAAATAAATTGAAATCTTGTCCGTTTTTTTTTTTGAACTTCGAATTTTAACAACTCTTTCAACTATACACATACATTGCTTTTTAAAAAAAAAAAAAATTCAGTATTATAAATAATTTACTTAAATGCCCCTAAATTAAATTCCTGAAATGATTTTTGACAGCCATCCCTTCTAAAATCGTTGACTTCAAAAATTCCAAATCGTGACAATCGCTATTCAAATTTTAGAAATGACTTCTCTTCTGAAACTAGGCCATTTTGCCGCGGCTTCCGTCAGTTAGAAATGGAGGCAAAAAGAACCTGTTGATTGCTGAGATCGCATTTCTCGCTGTCATCACTGAATAATTTCGCGCTATTTCGAAAAGTCACGCGATTTCTTTTTTTTTTTTTAAAAATCATTATTATAGACATTTTTGTTCGAGTTCTCAGAAGCATGAAAGTGTTAAAGTAAATTTGTGCTATAAATTTCAATTAGGGAGTTAATTTAATTAGCTCAGAGGAAGGATCAATTTATTGATATTTCTATGACAACGAACTTTTCATTTTGCCGACTTAGTTTTTTTTTAATGGTCTTTCTGAAAATTTCATTAAAAAAACGTCACTTAGGAAAGTAGTTTTACTCCATTCTTTTGAAATTGATTCTTGCACTGTCGAGCAGAGAATGATTTAATTTTGTCGTGGCTCTGTTTTTTTCTTCTTTCAATTACCTAAAATGAAATATATTGTTATAAAAAGTATTGTGTGACGGAGTTGAAAACCCAAATTTGAGATTTTGTGTTTTCTACACGTTTTGGAGAGTGCCGATTATGAAAAAATTGGTTTTTGAACAATTGTAAGGCTATCTGGCTGATTAATTCAAGTGAGACACTTCGAACGTGAGCGATTCACTTCGATTATTCTCACTCGTTCGAAAAACCTTATTTCAATTACTTTTTTGTTCGAATTCGAGGAGGGGGTGGAGTCTTTCGAATGGTTTGGATCCCGTTTTACTGTGACAAAATATTTAAAAAAAAAAGCCAATTCAGAGTGTTTGACAGATATTTTGGTTTCAATATATCTCAAATGCGATTGCACTTGTAATAGTTTGTTGATTTCGGATTCAATTTTATAGAATTTTGGATTGGAATTTAATTCAACTGACATTGCTTTATTAATTTAGCTTCAACTGACATTGGTTGGAATAGGTATTTTTATTGAACGGCGACCATCAACTATTAATAATTTTAATACAGCACAGGGCATTCTTTCTTGGAAATTTTTTAATAGTACGTTAATCGGTCCTTATATTGTTTGAAACAAATGAAAAGGAAAGGATACAGAATTCAGACTATGTTTTTTTTTAACTCTTTCTACCATTTTAAATCCATATGATTTGCTTTGTCAGCCATACATTGAGGAATTCTTGAAAAATAAACGATAGTTCGAACTATTTTCGCCGTTCAAGGTGGAGCGTCAACTCAACACGGATATAAGTTGTTTGATAATGATTGAGATTTGGAGGATATCTGCTGGTGCGATAATTTTTTTTTAAATAAAGGGCATGTGATTCGGTTCTTGATTTTCTAATTATAAAAAAATGGGCTTATATGCTGGAAAAGTTATTTTTTTATCAACTTCTACTCTGAGTTAAAGGTGAAATTAGAATATGATTGCCTCTTTTCACTACACCCTTTTAGCATTTGTAATGTATCACTCTGGTCTATGGCATTTTTAGATGGGAGGGAAAATGAGTGATGAATAGATGACAAAATAATTATAAAACATATAAATTTTTGAATTTTTTAGATTGCAGTTAAAAATGATAAATGTTTTTAGAAACTTAAATAGTGTTGGCAAGTTTGAAAAAGTTCTTTTAGACTTGGACAGGCGACAGGCCCCAGTTTTCCCTATTTCTTACTACCATAATCAAGTTTCATTACTGTTAAAATATGGTACTAGTTCTTCTTTAAAGGAGAACCAATCTTCAAAAAATGAAATTGATTGCTGCAAACTAAAATTTGGTTTAAAGTTGGTTTACCAGAACACACCAGGTTCTAATTATCAACCACCACATCTCAAAACCAAAGTTGAGCTCTTTACTTAAAACTCGTGTGGGAAAGAAATATTAAATGCTCGATGGATTAGGCTGTTTTGGCAATATGAGCAATTTGTTTCAGGTCAATGTAAGAGGAAACATGGTTATTTTAAAGAGGAATAGAAAAAACTGTGCAGACCTTTCGATTTTGCAGATCGTGGTCATTTAGACAATCATTGTTTTTTCTAAATTTAAAAAAAAAAGTTATGAAGTGAATTATGTTATTCATTTTTGTTTATAAACGAGTTTTTAATCAATTTCCAAAAATATTAATATTAAAAAGATGTTCTATTAATTAAAAAATCTTATCATTTCCTTCAGTCTGGAAGACTTGTGGACTGTATTTTTGTGCCATAATATCTGATTATTTCACCAATCACTCTAGACTTTGTCACTATGACTTTTTGTTTCTGCTTATCCTCTATTCTTCTGCAACAAAAAATGTGTTCTTTAGATTCAAATCAAAAATCCATTTATATAATAAATACCTTCTCCCCGGCGCAACAGCCCATTACTGGGCCAAGGCCTGCCGTGCCCATTTCAGCTTTCGTGACCTAGGGATCTGGGGTGCTAGGCATATGTCCTGGTAAGGTGGTCAGCCTCACACAGTGTTGTTCCCAAGCATGCTTGGTACCCATTATATCTACCCACTCAAGGGATGAAAGGGAATCAACCTCGCCCAATCCGGGATTCGATCCCCGGACCTGTGGCGTGGCAATGCGAAGCACTACCTCTAAGCCACTGGGCCTCGATAAATACCTTATCTCGTCTAACCATGTTTTTCCTGTTCTTGTCTTGCAGCAGGAGGGCATTGCCAGCAGTGCCTTTTTGTTTCTGCTTATCCTCTATTCTTCTGCAACAAAAAATGTGTTCTTTAGATTCAAATCAAATCTCCATTTATATAATACACTCTCAAAACAAAGCGAAATCCACTCCTATAGGAGAAGTGCATTTTCGACACTGGAAAGGAGTGGATATTAACTCAGGCCGAGTTAAAATCACTCGTTAGGAGTGATCTTGTCACAGATTCAGCATACATACAAAGGACCCACTCCTGTTTTACAAGTGCATTTTCGACACTGGAGAAGCGAAAATTAACTCGGACTGAGCTGCAAATATCTTATCTCGTCTAACCATGTTTTTTCCTGTTCTTGTCTTGCAGCAGGAGGGCATTGCCAGCAGTGCCAGTGCCTCCCTGCAGACACAGGCCTGTCCACCCCCACAGAATGCGGAGGAGAACTCCAAGCAGAGTGTCGCCGCAAAGAAACCCAAGTCGTTCTCGGCGGGCAAGGTGAGAATCGACCCGAAACTGTTGTTCTGTGAAACACCAGCTTCTGATGAGAACTTATAATTGTTTCATTATGATAAGTTTTTTTTAAGCACCCATTAATGCCCTGCAAATCAACATTTTGCAGGTATTTAAAACCTAAGCTGCACTAAAGAAATTAAACTGCTAAAAAAATTACTGTTCCTGAAAGTAATTACCCTTGTCCTACTTAATTAATATCTAATTTTGTAATTTTAATTAAAATATTTCTGTCTCATCACACTTTCAGCTTCTTTCATATTTTTGTGTTCTCATGTGATCTGTGTTGGATATTTAACAAAGAAATTAAGAATCCTACCAAAAAATATAATTTTTAGCTGGATCAAAAATACACAAAAAGTATGTAGCACAATGACAAGGTTGAGGCATATGATGTCAATGTGTATGAATAAATTAATAATAAGAAGGACTGCTTATGTAAAAATAATTGCAATTATACTGGATATTTTTAAAATCATAATTAAAAATAATTGTTACTAATATTTTTTTTATCTCAATTAAATTGCAGTTGTTTTTTTCCAGTTTGAAGTAATACTGCTTCATATTCCTTTAAATCATATAAAGATATTTTGTTACATTAAATTGTACTTTTTTTTAAAAAACAATTTCTTGCATGATAAGCAAGAGAATTTTTTTAATCAATTTAAATAAGTTTTTTTTATAAATTTTAAACTAAAAACAGTAAAACTTTCGATTGCTTATTTGAATACCTAATATCTCTTCAGAAAATAAATAAAACTTTTAAGTGGTTTAATACCTATATTTTATCCTACTGCTAACTACATCACCTATTTACATTTCATATTACAGCAGGAGCCTCGAGAGAAGCCCCCTACCCCCACTCCCACTCCACCTCCCCCTCCTGCCCCCCCAAAGCCCCCTGTTGCTAGTCAGCCCTTCACGGCCATATTCGGGCAGCCCATAACCACCAGCTCCAAGAAAGCATCTCCCGATCCTTCAGCACAGAAGCCCAAGGTAAGCCCTACTTCTTTCCTAGTTTAGTGTTTTTACTCCTTTCCTAGTTTTATCCTTTTTACTCCTTTCCCAGTGTAGTGTTTTTACTCCTTTCCTAGTTTTATCCTTTTAACTCCTTTCCCAGTTTTATCCTTTTTGCTCCTTTCCTAGTTTTATCCTTTTTACTTTCTTAGTGTAGTGTTTTTACTCCTTTCCTAGTTTTATCCTTTTTACTCCTTTCCTAGTTTAGTGATATCAGTAAAATATAAACAGTATAGTTTACGTTTTTTAAAAAGTAGTTTGTTAACTTTAACGCTGCTCTGAACCATTTTAATTAATTATGATTACCTTACAGTAAACTTTCCTAGTTTTATCCTTTTTACTTCTTTCTTAGTGTAGTGGTTTTACTCCTTTCCTAGTTTTATCCTTTTTACTCCTTTCCCAGTGTAGTGTTGGCAGTAAAATATGAACAGTATATTTTAAGAGTTTTTAAAAAGTAATTTAACTTTAACACTGCTCAGAACCATTTTTAATTGTGAATACCTTACCGTAATAGCTCACAATGTTAGAGATTAATTTGCTAAAATATCAGTTGCAGGAATCAGGATTTTTCAATCAGACATTGTTGCAGCAGATAACATGTGTTTGGTTTTCTAGAAGCTTAGTTGATATATTACTTTACTTTGATATTATTATATAATGTTTATGATCTGCAGCTGACAGTTTATTGATTGCAAAAGTTTATGACCTTCTGTAGATGTATTTGCAAAGTATGCATACCTTTATCAAAGTCTGTGAGTTAAATCCTGCTTGTGGTCTGTATGTTGGGTAGCTGTTCAGGAACTTGCTTATAGCAGCAGGTAGAGGCAGTTTTCCTTCTTTTTTGCCCTCAAATAGCAAAAATATAATCTTCTATTAGCCACTCAAAACAAATCACAAATATCTATCCATTCACTATTAGCTATGTCACTCTTTATGGTGAGGCTCTTTGTTATCCTTAAGATTTGTTTGTCTACTTCATTACAATGCAATTTTCATTTTTTAACTTTTTGTTAAAAAATACCATTTATTTTGCTTTGTAGAGTTCTGGATCATCTAGTCATTCAAAAGGTAAAATTACCCCCACAAGCTCATCCACCTCATCTGCTGTGAAGGAATCGAAATCCTCATCCAAAGACCCCCAGAGCTCTTCATCCAAGGAGACCCACTCGAAGGGCTCGAAAGAGTCATCCACCAAGGACACTCATCATCCCAAAGAGACCTCAAGGGACCTTCATATTAAGGAGACCTCCCGGGATGCTCATTATCCTAAGGAGACATCAAAAGACTCTCATAGTACTAAGGAGATCAAAAAGGAGTCGCATCACTCCAAAGAGCCGACAAAAGATTCTCACCGTTCGTCCAAGGAGTCCCATCACTCTTCTTCAAAGGAGTCCTCAAAGGATGCCTCGCATTCATCCAAAGATTCTCACCAGTCCTCAAAAGAGTCTTCCAAGGGATCTCATCACGGCAAGAAAGAGTCTTCTTCTTCTTCGAAGCACTCTTCTTCATCTAAAAGCTCCCATCATTCCTCTAAAGATGGACGACCCCACAAATCTAAGCCATCTTCCCATCACGGGTCCAAAGATCCGGATGCCCCTGCTTCTAAGAAGTCAAGTCCTGCCTCTAAAGAGTCCCATGGGGTGAGCAAGGATTCCCACCACTCTTCCAAGGAGCACAAGCGCAGCAAGGATTCCACACAACACCATTCCAAAGAGCCCTCTCGTGCTCCCAAGGAGTCACATTCTTCTTCTAAAGAGTCACAGTCGGCCCCAAAGGACCGTGGCCCCTCCAAAGATGTTCCAGACAAGAAAATTCCTAAAGACCCGGTGAAAGATCGCTCCAGTGAACCTGCCCCCAAGAACACCGTCCCGAAGGAGAGCTCGAAGGATCCCGTTCGGCCAGAACCTTCGAAAACCACAAAGCCTCTCAAAGAACCAAAGCAGGAGAAGGTGTCCAAGCCCGTAAAGAGACCGGCACCTGACACCCATGCGGCCCCTCAGGAGAAGAAAAAGAAAAAGTCCCCCACCCATTCCGAGAGCGGAGACTCCAAAACCATTCCCAAGCCCAAAATTAAAGAAAAGACCGAAGAAAAGAAACCGCACCTGCCCATTCCCGTCAAGAAGGAGAAGGAAAAGCCCAAGCCTCCCCCTGTCATCGAACAGCCCAAGAAGCCCCGGACGCCCAGCCCCCCTCCTCCGCCATCCCCGCCTTCTCCGCCACGACTTAGAAGCCCGACTCCTCCCCTTGTCAAATACGACTCTCCTTCGACATCGTCCAGTGATGACGATTCCGATTCCTCGGATTCGAAGCGGTCCTCGATTCGCGCCCAGTACAGCAGCCCTCCTTCCAGCATATCCGAGACATCGTTGGAGGGGGCTCGCCCCTATATCATGAACCCAGTCAGGGTTTTGTCTCCAGTTCCAGATAGCAGCGACTCGGAGTCGTCTGTGTCTCCCCCGGGCTCTCCGGCCGCAGAATCTAGCAGTGGGAGTCCCGCACCGGGGTACGTAAATTTTACGTCGTTTTTCTTTTCAAAAAGATGTATTTTTCTGATGGCAGTTGCTGACTAAATTATTCATTAGGGGTTTTGAAGTGTGATGGAAAAGTTTTACCATGTTGAATCCGAGAAATTAAAATATATGTGTGTTTTGGAGGCAACCTCAAGATTTATTTCTTAGGAATGTCCTTATTTTCAAAAGCACAGTGCATTAAACTGCACAATGTATATCACTGTTTTTGAAACACCTTTTTTTATCAGAGGAGGGTAAGACCCTGACCCTCTATAAATGATGTTATTTCTTCTGAATGTCTTGCTGCTAATATCTTCTAAATTTTTAAAAATAAAAATATTTTTTTATAAAAATCTAAATTAAAAAAAAATGCTTTTTCCTTTGCTTTAAATGTATTTCTTCTGAGAAAAATTTAGAAAATTAGTGTTTCACTGCTCCTTCTTCCAAATATGCCTTCTTTAAATTTGGAATCTATTTTATTATAGGAAAAGAAGCTCGTACGAGCCCAGCCCACCCCCTCCTGACCGCCACAGCAGCATTTCACCATCTCCACCTCCCTCCAAACTTCTCGCCTCCAGCCCCTCCCCATCTCCCTCCCACCCCCAACGAAGCCCCTCCCCTCCGAGTCCCAGCCAATCCCGAAGCAGCGACTCCGAGGACATGGACGTGGACAGCTCGGATTCCGAGTCTGCTGGCTCCGCCTCCCCGCCCGCCCACCACCAATCCCCGCGTCCCCCCCTGCCTCCTCCGGCCAATCAGCAACCGGTCCTGGGCCAGACCCGGGACCTGATCCAACTGCAGCGGAAGATCATGACCAGCAGCGACGCAAACCTGTTGCAGAAAGTCGTAGACATCATAGAGCAGACCGGACACTTTGAGATCTCGACAGCCACCTTTGACTTCGACCTCCTGTCTCTGGATCCGGTCACGGTGAAGAAGCTGATGTTTTTGGTGTCTATGACTCTCTGATATGTCTGTGTGGGCTGTGCTTCTGTGATGCTTTTTCTTGTGCCAGTGAGAACGGGGGGAAGATTCAGATTGTATGTACAGTGAGAACAGGGGGGAAGTTCTGATTGTATGTACAGTGAGAACAGGGGAAGATTCTGATTGTATGTACAGTGAGAACAGGGGAAGATTCAGATTGGTTAACCGGGGGTCGGCACTCTTTCCACGGTTCTCTGCTCAAACTAGTTAAAAGACTTCTATAGACGTCTTTTTTAAAAAAAAAATATAAGTATCGACAATAATTAGGCAACTACTCAGTCCTGGGCTGATTATATCTATTAAAATATCCAAACCTATTTCTGTTATGAAACACTATTTCACGGTTCTTTGCTTCTATCTCACGGTGGGCCGGCACTTTCACGGTTCTTTGCTCAATCTAGTTGAAAGACTTCTATGGGCGTTTTTTTTTTTTTTTAAATAAGTATAAACAATAATTAGGCAGCTACTCTGTCCTGGGGGTTGATTATATCTATAAAAATATCCAAACCTATTTCTGTTATGAAACACTATTTCACGGTTCTTTGCTCAAGCTAGTTCAAAGACTTCTATAGGCGTCTTTTTTAAAAAAAATATATAAGTATAAACAATAATTAGGCAACTGCTCTGTCCTGGGGGTTGATTATATCTATAAAAATATCCAAACCTATTTCTGTTATGAAACATTCAGTTTTTAGACTCTTGTAAGAAGTGGTTGTCATAGTAAAAGTTCAAAAAGTATTTTAAATCAGCTTTGTGTATAGGATTGTCTGCCTGCTCTGATATAATGTTAAAAAAACACCTGTAAATTTTGGATGTCTTATTCCTCATAAAAAATGTTGATTTGGACAAATATATTTTGGCAATCCTTTCACTCTTTCTTAGAGGTGGCTCAAAAATGAAAAAAATTGTCGAAAAGTGGTTTTTGCTGAAATCTATTTAAAAAAAATTCTTTAAAAGTTGCAGTTGATAGGAAAGCCGACCAATTTTGGATCTCTGCCTGTGTACGAAATGATGTTGCAATGTCCTTGTGCAATGAATCACAATTTCAGTGATTGTGAAGAACACTATTTGATGACTTTTTCATGCAGGATTGTGTTAATTTATTTTGTCTTTCAGAAGCTAAAGTCGTCATGTGTGCCAACTCGCGTTATGTAAAAATGCCTTATTGTGTTTCTCATTGTTATTGTTGCTGTATTTGAAGAAGTATTGTAACTAGTTTGTTTCTATTTTTGGTTGACTAATTGTTTAGTTTAAGTTGGGTATTAATATGACATGTATAACAAAGTTTTTTTTTAAAAATTTGTACTTTAGTAATTCTATGGAAAGTAAACTATAATGACCTTAAGTTTTTATTTTCGTATGCTCATCCAGAAATTATTTTTGCTTTATTGATAGTTTTAAAAATACCGTTATTATTTATTAGGTTACACATTAAAGTTGTTTAAATTCCTAACAACTGTCTTAAAATTGAAAACTTTTGTTAAAAAAACTTTTGTAAAAATTGAAATGCGGAAATTAAACATTATTATATGGATTGATTGTTTAATACATTATTTTTTTCATCGGAATTGTAAGAAAAAAGATTAGATTCATAAGCTTTATTTAAAATAAACATAACTTTTCAGCATTCGTATATACTTAAAAAGCAAAAGCTTCTATAAAACTTTCACTTAACATAATGCAAAATCTGTAAAAACATCATAATAAATATAGCAATAGTAACCATGGAATTTTCCAAATATATTTTGACAAACTGTGATGCATTTTGTAATTAGTTTAAGTTTCTTTGAAAAAAAACCCTTTGTTTTTTTTAAAGAATTAATAGGATTATATCAAAATTGCATGTTACTTCTACTTTAAATGCAATCAGTATTACACAGCTTCAAATTGAAGTTTGAATTTGAAAAATGTAGTATTTTAGATTAAAAAAAAGGTTATTGTAAATTATTCAGTGGATGCCAGTATAGCTTTTTACCTTCAATTCCAGTATTGTGTACAAGGTTAATTGCTATCTGGTGGAAGTTGGAAATACTGTTCTATATATTGTAATTGTTTCATTTGTTTTAATATTCATTAGAATTTTCTTATTGGTATCGTAGTATTAAATTTTGTTATCATTTAATACCTTACCTTTGTATAAAGAACTTTTTCGTAGTTTATTATTTCCATGGGGAAAAATTGTTTTAATAATGTAAAATTGGGTTGTTTAAGGTTTCTATTTAAATTGTATTTACTGCCATGAAAGATAAAAGAATTCTCATATTCATGTTGCTTATTGTGTTTGATATAAAAAAAAGTGCAATTGTTAAATATTTTATTCTGGTGGAAAGTAGTAATATATTTCTATCAATTGATCTGTTCTAACTGTATTTGCATGCTTTAAAACAATATTGTGTGAAGCATATTTTATTTTTTACTGGTACAATTCTTTTTAAAACTTTAAATTTCTTTTATTTGCAAACAATGTGTATGATTTTGAGTTAAAAATATTGTATATTGAAAATTAGAGTAGTTTTAAATGTATTTTGGAAGGATAATTAAAACGTATTTATCAATCCATTGGTTCAAAAAACAGTACAAACTATTTAATGAACTTGTAATTTGTAAATAAGTGATGTACTAGATGTTACATTATTATTTTTTAAATATTAAAAATTCCACATTTATGTTACTTAGGGCTGCTACAAATTGGTAAGGTACAAAAATGTTAACTGTTGAAATCCTACTTAAAAACTAAGAGTAATTTTACTTATACAAATTTTGGTTCCAATTTTTTTTTTTAAAGAATCAAATTTATTATATCCTCATACTATGTATAACTGTAAAAAGCCTGGCAATTGAAATTAGTTTTATATTTAAAGAGTTAACCCGAAATGGAAATAAAATATGCTGTATGGTTTGAGGGAACATTAAACTTGTGATGTACTTTAGTATGCAGGAATTAAAAGAAAAACCTTTATTTTTAAAATAAATTGTTGAGTAAGGTATTTTTTTTTTCAATACATTCTAAGTAAGAGTAACTTATTTGAGACAGCATATCCAAAGATACAAAAGTCTAGATCTAAAGTTATATTAGGATTAACTATTTACATATTGTCCTATTTTAACCCTTTTTTTAAAATTATAATTTATGGTAATAAAATAAGCTAAAAATTAAAAAGATATTTGTTGTAAATTTGAATTCAAATTGACTATGGATAGCAAGACAACATGTAAAATAATAGCAAGTAGTTGTGTGTCATTTATAGTTCAAAAAACGAAATTTTGTACAAATAAATTTACTTGTACAAAATTACTCTTAATAATGTGCCTCGGCAAATTGGATATTTTAAAAGTAATAAATCAAAACTCTTATTTTCAAGGAGTGAGTTATTAATGCCACATTAAATTAACTTGATTATCAATAATTATGTAAAATGAGAATTAAAAAAAGAGGCTTTGGCTAAAAAATTTTGGAGCTAAACTAGTCATTGATTTAGATAGTAAGGACAATTTCCTACCTTGAGATTCAACTTATATTCAAAGGTGACCATATGCTTTAGTTTAATGCTAGTCTATGGTGCTATTACTTGAAAACATTCCTTAACACCTAATGATATTTATTCCCAATGCAATATGTTAAAAAAGAAATCATTTCGTACAAATACAATAAAAATAAATTGGGTACCCATATTTTTTTTAAAAAAAAATCCCACAATAAAAAGAATAACCAATAGTGAAATAATTTTGCACTTTCATATTCAATATCTATTCATATGCAGCTACATTACATAAGATATTTTAATAAGATACTATATTTGCTTTTTTATAATTTTTTTGTATTGTTTTATTTCGCAACTAAATGCACCGACACACTTAAAAATTTTAATGGTCAGTATTCATTGTGCTTGTGTTTTTTTTACTCGTATATAGCTGTATCTCTATGGGTCTATGGCTGGTTATTTTGAGCTTCCTCGCAGTGCTAAACACACTCAAGTAATGAAAGAATATGCTTCAGTTACATTTTTGATAGAGATTTTTTCTTCAATGAACGTACTAACTTTTTTGTGTTTTACAATAGAAAGTTTTCCTTTTTCTATAAATTTTAAGTTGAGTATATTTTTAGTTTGCTAGTATCGTTTTTAACGGATTTGAGTGCAAATTAAAAACTTTAAAGCTAGTTTTTACTGCCACTTAGCACGTTCTTCCACTAAGCTCTGCAATTGTGTTTTTTACTCTAACCTCTTATTGCTTTTTATATTGGTGATTATCTGTTTCATTAGCTCACAAACTATTCTTTTCATATTATGTTGCACAATAATAATATCTATTATTTAATGAAGATTTTGGATAGTTATACTAATACATAATGTAATATTGCATTTCATTTGTGGTAAAATGTTTCTTGTTGAATAAAACATAGCTTTGCATTTAAAAAAATATTTCTTTCCTTTAATTTCACTTGTATGTTCTTTTGGTTATTATATGCTATCATTCATTGTTATATTTCATTCTTTTCAAGGTTGTATATAACTAGTAGATCTGCAGCTGTATTATAGCTTTATTTTGTAAATTTTCAAAGTGTAATTATTTAAAGCTGTAAATTACATTCTTGCTTGTTTGCCTGGATCTGCTGTGTGTTACTTAAATGTTGCATTATTGTAATTAAGTTTTCGTTGAGTTACTATTGTGAAACATTTAACATTTGTGAGAAATAAATGTAATAAATACAATTTAGTTGTATTTGCTTTCTTTCTGGTATTGCTTAAAAAAAACTTACATGAACACCTTTTTTTTTGGTATTTTGGCTCTTGACCACGTCAATAGCATTGTTTGTACTAGAGCGAAGTTATTCCAACCAAAGCTAAAATTGCCACCAAACAAACAACCAGATCTATTTTGTGTACTTTTTGTTCGTTTGTCTGTGAGTCCGGATGCATATCTATCTACCTGATAGTCGGCGGTCTGCTTATTTAAATGTCATTAAAATAGAAAGATTTCCATTTAAATCGCTGTTGCCACAACAACAATCGTACAAGAAACTTAACTAATAATGAACTCTAATAATGAAACTAACTAATAATGAACTCGATCTAAAGACATTCTAAACTGATTACTGTGCCAAAAAACATAGCCTTTTCTCAAATATTCATATTATATTAATATGAATATTTGAGAAAAGGCTATGTTTTTTGGCACAGTAATCAGTTTAGAATGACTTTAGATCGAGTTCATTATTTGTTTATTAAGGGGATGGGTGTTTTGGTCAAAAATGTCTATTTTATGTTTTTATTTTTAATCTGTATATCTATAGCTTTAATCCAAGACGAAAACTATCGATTTCAGTCGCGGCCTACCCAACTACTAAGGCCAAATAAGCTCTCGCAAACACGCTCAGGGACGGAAATTTTAACGTGATAGTTCCGAGTTACGTTGTTCCGAAGATGAAGACAACCGTCTCAAAACCTGTTCAGAACTACTCGTTCACGGCCGACCCCATTTTTAGGGTTCCGAATACGTCCGAACTAGTTTCTCGATCTTCGGCACTCGGAACAGTGACGTCAAAAATTCCGTCTACGCTCATGTTTGTGAGAGCTTCTCTGGCCTTTTGTTATTGAAGTTGGTCGTGTTTCAGTTTGGTATTCAGTTTAGTGGTTTTCTTTTTATAGGCAATTTTCAGAAACTCTGTACATCAGTTCCAACCTAAACCTTAATTTTCTTTTGGGTTTCCTGTGTGTGTGTGAAATATAAGGTTTTTCAGCAGTTAGGTACATTCTTCTCAGGAACTATAAAAGCTATCTACCTACAGGGTGGCTACAGGATCAGTGAAATCAGGGAATCATGGAAAAGTCAGGGAATTTAATGAATCTTTAAAAATCGGGGTAATTGATGATTTTTTTTTTTTAAAAAAGGGAAACTTTCCAAAAGTGCCATTTTAACCGGTAAAAGAAAGGATAAAAAAACGTTTAATCCTGAAAAGGCTTTCACTTAAGTGGTTGAGTTACGGCTTATTAATCTTTCGTTTTAGCTGCCTTGCCCTTTCCCAAGCTCTAGTGCAATGATATTCAACTTCACCATTCTCGGCCCATATCAATAAAAACTAAACTTAAATTTCTGTAAAAAACAAGTTTAAATGATAATTAAGATAATTTAAGATATGAGAAATACAATTAAAATTTGAAGATTAATTCAGAATCATAGCTTGATAATCTTAATAAGTCCTATCATAACTAAAAAATTATTATATGGGCTTTAACGCTTGCTTTTTTTTATAGATTTGTTTTAAAAAGCTCATTGTATATTCATAAATTAAATTTCTTTTTTTAAAAAAATCTTTTTTTAAATGTTAAATATACTAGAAAGTGGTTTTACTAATACCAGGAGGAAATCAGCATGCTAATATAGTTCATTGCCGCTAATCAAGGAATTTTTTTACATTTAGCCTGGAAAATCAGGGAAAAGTCAGGGAATTTGTTTTCACAGATTCTGTAGCCACCCTGATCTACATATTTCATTTTTGTTAATTCTTCCCCATTAATAGCTCTTTGATTTAAGGTAGGCGAGTACCCAAAATTCTAAAAAAAATTCTATTACTTTAATCTTTTCCAAATTTGGCATTGTGATTTCAAATATAATAAACAATGCTTTTTGGGCAATTTTTTTTTATTTAAATATCATTTATTTATTTTAAACGGTGTTTTTCAACTAATAAAAGGGGTCTACGCTAACACTTCTAGCATAAAAGTTTTACATTAATTTACCTGAAATTTTTTACAGATGCTATTTTAATATATATCTGTGCCATGAACCTTTAACATCTGGTGTACCTTTTCAAGTTTTTTTTTTAATGTCCAAATGTAAGTTAATCGAAAAAAATCTTTTTGTGTATGGTTAATTTATAACATTTTTGTTAATAACTTCTTTTCTTATAATTTGTAGGTAACTCTAGAGGGTCATTGCATGTATCAGTTCAAAACGAAGAATTTAACACATAATTAATGTTTATAGGATGAAAATTCAATGTGGTAGACTTGTTAGCGTAAACCTCTTTTTTTAGTAGGAAAACACCGTTTAAAATAAATTATATTTAAATAAAAAAAATGCCTAAATAGTATTATTCATTATATTTGAAATCACTATGCCAAATTTGGAAAAGATTAAAGTAATAGTAAAAATTTTAGAATTTGGGGGAATTTTGGGTATTCGCCTACACTGAGAAAAAAGTACTGTAAACATACAGAAATTTTTTTAGTTATGTTACAGAAATAATCAATTTTACAAAAAAAGTTTTTGTAATTCGGACCAGAAATCTTCATTTCTACAGTTACAAATTTTTTTTCTAGTATTTGCAATTTCTTCCAACCAATCAGGTCTTCTACATAAAGTTGCGCGCGCATCGCCACTAAAGTTTGGTCTCCGATCGTGATTCAAAATGATAATCGCCATTTTAAATCTTCTTTTCGCGACACAAGTTTAAAAATAGGTGAGTACTCGTATTTTTTCGATTATACTATTTGTTATTCTTATTTTTTGGGTATCCAGCCTTGTTCCTGATTGTTCAATGTTTTTATGTTCATGAAAATTTCATGAATATGCAATAAAAGTGTTCTGTTTAGCTAGATAGTATTATAAAAAGCGTAGAATTGCACACAACAATTGGATTACTGCTTTTTTGATCGTGTGTAGTTTCGCGGAGTAATTATAAACAAAATATGTTCTGCGATGGGTGATAAATTAGCCGAAAGTCAGCTATGTTTATTAAACAAAGAATAAGCAATTTCATTTTTTAAAGTTTCTTTTTGGTTTTGTATGGATAATATATTTGCTTAATTTATAACTTATGTAATATGTAGTCTCCAGGAGGCTTAGTGGTAGTGCTTCGCATTGCCACGCCGCAGGTTTGGGGATCGAATCCCGGATTGGGCGAGGTTGACCCATCCTTTCATCCCATCAATGAGTCGATAAAATGGGTACCAAGCATGCTTGGGAACTAAACATTGGGTGTTCCGTTCTAAGAAACGCTCTGTTTACTAAGAAATATGGTCGGGTTTAATTTTCATTTCTACTTTTTTTTAGAGCAGTTTGGAGTAGTTTTATGTTTTTTTATTTATAAATATATAATTATAATTCGAATTGAAAATAAATGAAATATACCTAACGAAACTCATTGATTTTTTTCTTTTAAAAATTAAGGATATAACCTGGATGCTGTGTTTGGGGATTTTTTTACTTGTTTTACGGTAAGAATTTCAGTAAGTATTTAAGTAACAGGAAAGTAGTCTATTTTAGTTCTTTTAGAACTTCTTGTTTGATTTTTCAGGCGTCTGTATTTTTTTTATGTAAACATATTGAATATTTTTGTTAGTTTTTATACTAAAGAGGTACTGATAAACATTCTTTTGATAGAATATATTCTTTAGTAAGATTTTTTTTTTTTGCTTTAAACTAACTTTTGGAACAACATATTTTGTTTCTTTATAATTATATAAAGGCCTTACATGTATTTGAGGTTTGTAAAATGAAATTTTAGTGACAAAAATAAATTTTCCAAAAAGAATATTTTTAGGTAACTAATAAATATTTGTGTTTGTGAGGTTAGTGTGTTATAAAAGTGATAAAATTTTTGAAAGTAAATGTAAATTGTGATTTATTTGTGTAATTCTAACTTTTTTTTTGCATAACCTATTTATTCATAGATTTCCTGAGTATTGAAAAAATATCATTGAAAAAATTAGAAATTGTTTTTTTTATAAATTTACCTACTTTACCCAAATTTCAAAACTGCAATATCCTTGACCCACTTAATTGTTAGACCTGATCCTACGCATTTTTAGTTCACTTTTAATAAGAAAAAAAAAAGAAAATAGGGTATTGATACCGTGGAGATTTCCGTCCGTAAAAGTAAATATTTGAAAACAAAACGGAATAAAAAATAATTTGAACAAAATTTAAATAAAAGTAATTTACATCTTTTAATTATCTTATTATTATTATATACTCTATTATGCATGAAAAGGTTAATAATGGCTTTGTAATTTTATTTATTTAGTTGCGGAAGGAGGTTATCAGGATTTTGGGAATCTATATTTATCTAAAGATATTGATGAACTTGACTGATACTAATTTAGTTTCATACATTGAGAAAAGTATGAAGATTACAGGAGTCACTGAGGAAGGTGTTCTGGAATCTTTGCCTTAATTATTTAAAGAAAAGTGCTCCTTTTTTGTAAAGAAGGTAAGACAATTTCTTTACTTTTGATATGTATATAAATATTTTTCTTAAATTCTCTAACAAATTGCTTTTTTTTAAGGATGCAAAAAAATTCTCGCAATTTATGAAGAACATGGATGAGACTGAAGTCACCACATGCTGATCTTGTCTAGGAAGAAGATATGTCTTGGTCCATTAGGGGATAAAATGTTTTGCTTGTCAATAAATATGGAATTTGTAACTGGTGTTATATCATTACTATTTGTGTACATCATGTTAGTAACCTTAAGTATTGCAAGGGGAGGGAAAAAAATGACATTATTACTGCAAGCATTAGCTGAAATTCCTAGTTCAAACAAAATAATTATGTCTTGAAAGTGTTATTTAAAATGAAACGATAATTCTATAAAAAAAATTACTAAAATTAGTTGCGATATAAGTTTTAATTTATTCCCACAGCTTCGTGATTTAGTGTGGAGTTATTTTTTGAACTTTTCAGTTTTTTAGACTTATAATTTACATTTAATAGATTTTTAAAATATATATTTGTTGCCAAAAACTTGTGTACCTATTTATTATGTACTGGAAATAGGAAAATCATATATTCTTTGTTTGTTTTAGTTTACCATAAGGGATTTGAATTGTAAAACGGTATCGAATAATTTATATTTCTGGAACATACATTAGTTGGTTCGTAAGAAATTTTTGGCAACATAATTGTAAGTTAAAAAAAAACTTATCAACTTTCATTTATTTAAAGATGAATTTTGCGCACTACTTGTGTAGGCTACATAAGTTGGTTTCGTAAAGTTACAAAAAGATATTTGTAGAGGGTACATTAAAATGGTCTTGTAAAGTCACAAAAACATTACTTGTATAGGATACATAAAATAGTCGTGTAAAGTTACAGAAACATTACTTGTGTGGTATACATAAAATTTTCTTGTATGGTTACAGAAACAATACTTGTGTGTGATACATAAAATAGTCTTGTAAATCTACATGATATATACATGTAATGCTAACAAAAATATATTATGTGTTTTTACAGCACTATTTTTAGTAATTATTACTAGAAATTTTCTAGGAAAAGTTTTCTACAAAAAAATTTTCTGTAATGGTTACAGATTTTTTTTCTCAGTGTACCTTAAACTGAGGATATTTCACAGTATAAAAAAATACGTTTACAGTGATTTTTTAAAAATATGTATTTAAAAACCAAGAAAATCCAATTTACAGTTATTTATATTTTTTTAGCAGAGATATTTAAAATTCCTCAGTTTAAATCAAAGAGCTATATGTAAGGCAAAAACTATAAAAAAAATCATAATGATATCTCAAATGGAAAGTAGGTATTAAAATCGTTTTACTTTTCCATCACACAAGATGAGTTTTAATTGCCCGATTTTTTTTTTCCGGAAAGATATTACACCAGAGACTTATCTTTTGCACTTTGTGTCCTTTCTGTACGCTTTTCAGTCAGCCTGACTATCGGTCCTATGACGGTGTGTTTTACCTTGTTTCCAACAGTGAGATATTTGAAGAGTACCCGGGAAGAACCGATTGATTTGTTAGGCGGACGCCCGCAATTGTCTGCTTGGCGAACATTGGCGGCAGAAAACCGGTTTCTCTCCTTCTTCTTCGCTTGGTCCAAGCGTCGGGATCGTCAATCGCCTGAATCTGGGTAGCTAGGAACCTCAGAGATAGTAGTAAAAGTATTAGAATGGAAGATCACGTGACCTTCATTGGGGCTCTTCTGGGAGCTCCTTGCGCATCCCGTCGTTAGCATATATTGGAGGTCACGTGATCTACCACTCTGTTACTTTAACTATGATATCTGTGGTAGGAACTGGTTTCCTTACACAAGTTTAGGCGATCACTCGCTATCATCGCCAAAGTGGCCTGCTAAGGAAACTTCTCTACAAAATCAATCGGTTCTTTCCGTGTACTCTTCATTTAAGATTATTTTATACTTAAAATCAATTATATTGCTGAAATAACAACAAAATATGATATGCTTATAAATAACTTTTACAATAATTTTAAGGTTGGAAGTGCATCCGAGGTGCTGTATTTTTCCTAACGGAATTTTTTGAGATAATTTTTTACGTGTTCTCTTTCTCATGTTGTCCATGGCCATTCTACCAAATCAATAGTAATTTGGCAAATTAATTTTTCTCTATAAAGAGTCCTGATTAAATAGCGTGAGCTTAATCATGAGTTTCTGTATACACTTAGAAAAGAAGTATGCAAATCCCTTTAATTTTTTAAAGTTCAAGGTTGTTGTTAAGCTTATTGTTAACAGAATTTTTTAAAAAAAAAATCTGCTTAAATAATATACACTTGCTGAAAATGCAATGCATGTGGCTTTAAACAACAATTTTATGTTTTCCGTTTTTCATCAAAACGACAGCTTTTTTCTATACAGTTTATAATAATTAGGCTCATCTGATAAAAATACAAATACAACAACCAAAAATACCAACAACAGGCCAGAGGCCCAGCAATGTTATCTAAAAGCTACTATTTTTTTTTTTTAAATCAGCATCCAATTTATATCAAGAATCATTATTACATTTTTTTACTCTCTTTTAAATACACAACATAATCTGGTAAAGCATTTCACTCATTAATTACTCGATTGTAAAATGATGCTTTCTTACCTCTTTTTTAAAGCTTATAAGCGGTTCGCTGAACAAGCACACAAACTGGAATATACTATATGTACCATATACCATACCTCTTTTTTCAAAACAGGATATCTTCCTTATATTCTCTCACATACTATACCTGCAATTGACCGCATTTATGTTCAAAGTTAATTGTAATTTGAATGTAAAAGTGGGTAAAAAGATTTAAATGAGGAAAAAAAAACTTTAATTTTGGTAAAAATTTTTTAAATCCCTATATTTTGCTAATAGCTTCAATTGACAAATCACACTTTTCTGCGATGTTTCTATTGTAGGCTGTGACACTGCTTTCCAATGCTTTTGACTTCTTACATTGTAACGTAGTGGGAAGCTAAATCTACAGAATAATAAAAAAAGAGGATTTTAAATGTAAATTTGGATATGGAATTCAAACTGTTTAAAATCGTCTTAATCGGCAATGGGGTTGTTTCACGCCGTGGGTGGCAACAACTCCGTGGTCTTGTTTTTATTTTTCCTTAATTACTTTGGTTTTGGTATTCAAAAGTGAGTTTGCCAAGAATATTTTAGTTGTTAATTTTTTTTTAAATGCCTACTTCTAGATGTGCTGTTGGTTGTTCAAATCATTTATTAAAGAAAGCTTGCATAGAAAGATAAGTTTGTTTTCACCTATTTCCGCATTCTTATCCTAGATTTAAAAAAACATGTGCATGTAGACGAAGCAGACGATAAGTGCTTTCATTTTGAGAATGAAATCGCAGTACGAGAAAAATGAAAAAAAAAAGAGCTTGAAACATTCCCATTAAAGACGCAGTTTGCAAACTTTTTTGAAGTTAAAAACAAGAAAATCTATTCTATACTTTGCCTCTACAATAACGTTTAAAATTCTTTGAACAAATCTTCAAAGAAATGACAAGCTGTCATTTCGGCTTTTTATATAACGACCACTCCATACATTTTCTTTAGTAAAAGAATCTACGGACTTTTATAAAAGCCACGCGCCAAACGACTTTAGTATATATTTTTAAAAAACCATCTTGTTCTTTTAAGACTGGCAACAAAGACTCGTTGGCATGGTAACGCTCAGTCCTTGTATAGAAGTACGAAAGGAAATTAAGCCAATATCCAATTTTGTAAGGATATCTGTTTACAACCTGAGCTCTGTTTACTGGATTTCACAGGTAATTGTTTTGATAATTATTTTGTAAAAACATTCCGTGTTCTCCTTGTTATGCAATTAAAGTTAGCCTGACAGATTGTCAAGAAAATATATTGGCTAATAAACAATTGCGAAATATTAATGTACTTCAAACTTATTAAGTAAGCCTTAAATATTGAATTAAGAACCAGATGTACTTCGTATGTTAATCTATTCTTAGTTTATAAATGTGAAACTAATTTCTGGGTGCAGTGTAGAATAAACCCTATTCTTTGTTTTTCGCGATTTTATCATTTTGCATCCCGTTTCCGTAGTAACCGCATAACCACCATTCAGTAGAGTTTTGTATCACACAAATTTTCAAATAGACTTAATAACTTTGACCACCATCCTATTACATTTGTATTGATCATTTAACAAAATTAAAAAAACAAGCAAATTGTAAACAATTTGTATTGATCAATTTGTTATACGCAAGGTTATTTTTGTCTCACATAATTTATTTATAGAATGGCTAAGACTGGAGCAGAATATGAAAATGTATCCTCTATGGCATTATGCATTAGCCCACAGTTCCTCGAGATGTACACTCCGTGCCAACCTAACTTGGGTAAAAAGAAAGAGTAAAAAGTCAGAGGGAAAAGCGCGGTTGGTCCATTAGTTCTAAACTCTTGTTAGGTAAAAAATGATCTGAATACAATTTTACCAAAATAACCTTTTCATTCTGATAAAAAACTGCCAAATTTTCTCAAATAATATTCAAATCTGTTAGACCTTAAACAAAATTGATGTTTTTAACATGTTTTCTGGATGGATTCACAAATAATTTATGGAACTCTTTACATCTGAAGGATCTTCTCCATAGCATATTTCTATTTTACCCAACTTAGGTTGGCAAGGAGTGTAGACAAATATAAATAAATAAATAAATAAATAAATAAATAAATAAATAAATAAATAAATAAATAAATAAATAAATAAATAAATAAATAAATAAATAAATAAATAAATAAATAAATAAATAAATAAATAAATAAATAAATAAATAAATAAATAAATAAATAAATAAATAAATAAATAAATAAATAAATAAATAAATAAATAAATAAATAAATAAATAAATAAATAAATAAATAAATAAATAAATAAATAAATAAATAAATAAATAAATAAATAAATAAATAAATAAATAAATAAATGAATGAATGAATGAATGAATGAATGAATGAATGAATGAATGAATGAATGAATAGGCTGATTAATTATGACAATGATTACGGAACATTAACGTTTATGAAAATTATGGCTATCTTAACGGGCTTGGCGAGAGAAGTCGGTGATTTTCTAAACTGATGTTTCATTTGATGGAAAAGTAAATAAAAACCTAAGGTTTTTAATGTGAATGAGGATAGGGGATCCCGGGGAACAAAGGGGTATCGGGGCAGAATGGAGTTCTGCATTTTCCAGTGTCGAGAGGCAATCAGCAGAACTACACTCCTTGCCAACCTAAGTTGGGTAAATAGAAATATGCTATAGAGAAGATCCATCCGCGGCTGTAAAGAGTTCCATGAATTATTTGTGAAACCATTCAGAAAACATGTTTAAAACATTAATTTCGTTTAAGTTCTAACAGATTTGAGTATTATTTGAGAAAATTGGCAATTTTTTTGTCAGAATGAAAAGTGTATTTCGGTTAAATAGTATTCAGATCATTTTGTATGTAAATATTACTTTACAAGTGTTTCCCACTAACGGACCAACCGCGCTTTTACCTCTGCCTGTTTACTCTTTGTTTTTACCCAGGTTAGATTGGCAGGGAATGTAGACTGACCTGTTACAGCTCAACTACAACAGCTATGTGTTTGTTTTCTTAAGAATATATGTGCAAAAATGGTGTACCCTAATACCATTATTTTCTCTTTTTTTTTGAAAACGAAAGATTTTTTGTTGTTGTTTTCTGACAATATCATTCAATTTTTGTGATTATTAAATTACAAGTGTTCATAAAAAATTTCAGCTTTCCGATTTAGTCCTTTCGTATTTTTAACACATATTTTCAATTTTGTACCCCGTTCAGTCTCGGATTCAAAAATTGTGACTTTCGCCCTACTTTTGGTTGCCCCCTGAATCTTAAATAAAATATAACTATTCTGACTTTGACGCTAAGTCCCTACTTAATTCATTTTGGTCTGACTTTATTTCCGAATGAATGGTCTGAATATAAAATGGGGAATTGTTTGGTTTCGATGTTGATGTCTGACTGCAGTCTCCTTATTGAATGGGAATTCGAAAATAGTGTCTGTTACCTTTTACCAGTTGCAACTGTTTGAGTTGTCCGATTTTAAAACCGAATGCCTGGACAAGGCTTTTAGAGCAGGGGTTTCCCAACCTTTTTGCATCTGCGTACCACTTGACTTTTTGAGACATTTTGGCGTGCCACCAGAAAAAATAATTTAATAAGCGTATAATTTTTACTCTTCTAATAGTGTTCAAAGTGTTTTTTTTTAATAAAATTCCCGAGAAAACTTTGTTCAACGATTAGATATTTGCTTATTTTTTACATGCTTATAATAAAGGAGAGATAATAAGATTAAAATGGTATTAATTTACATCTTTATTTATTACCTATAGGTCTAAAAACATACAAATAAAAAAAGTACAAACTCAGAAAAAAAATTAGTCACCATACAAAATATACTTTTATAGTCTTTAGAGCGAAACTTGTTGTTTAACTACTATTAAAATATCAAACTAAGGAGTAATGGGTCTTCACTAAGTCTTTTTCAGCTTCTATGTTTTTTTCCCCCTACCAATGTTCAGAAAATCCACTCCCACACAAGCAACTCGTAACAAATTTCATCAAAAAGCGCAGAGCTTGCCGCAAGATGAAAGGGTGCTAGGTTTTACTTCCAATCCAGATGCTTATTAAAGATTTCACTTTAAAATAATGTTAATGTTTAAAGTAATGAGTAATATGGTTGCGTGCTCACTGCTCATTCGTTCAGAAAATCTTGATAGCATCATGTTGCTCACATGACTCACGCATACCACCTGAAATTTTACCGCGTAACAACAGTGGTACGCATACCACCGGTTGGGAACCTCTGTTTTAGAGTACGCCGCGTTTTCTGCCCTCTCTATAGTTCATATTTGGTTGAAGAGTCCAGAGGAAAAAACCCTTGATTGTACAGTAATCTTCCCGTAAATCAGATCTGATTGGAAGACGTTGGAGACAGAAAAACGGTTTCTCTCTCATGGGACTCGTGTCTAGCATGAATCAGGGTTGCTGCGAAAAAAAAAACCAAGTAAGAAACTGGTTGCCGTACACAAGTTTAGGCGATGACTCGCCTTCATCGCCAAAGCGGTATGATACAGACAGATTCCTATGCAATGAAGTTTTTTTTCAATAATTACATTAGAGCAGGGGTTCCCAACCGGTGGTACGCGGGAAAATTTCTGGTCGTACGCGTGAGTAATGTGAACAACATCATGCTATAAATAGATTCTGTAGTCATTGCCAGTGAACAAGCAATTATTTTAAACAATAACATTATTTTAAAAGGAAATCTTTAACTTCTGGATCGGATGTAAAACCTAGTGCCCTTTGTTCCTCCTTCAAGCTCCGCTATTTTTGATGATAAGTCCCATTACTCCTAGTGTTGATATTTTAATCACAGGCAAATAACAACAAGTTTCGAACTGCAGACTATAAAAGTATATTTTATATGATGATTAATTTCTTGATCAGTTGGTACTATTTTTTTTATCTTCATGACTTTAGACCTATGGGTAATAAATAAAACTGTAAATTAATACCATATTAATTTTTTATTTCTCCTTTATTATAAGCATGTAATAAATAAGCAAATATATAATCATTAAATATTCTCACAGGAATTTGATGCAAAATGCCTTTGAACACTTTTAGAAGAGTAAATATTATAACTTTATTAAAATAGTCAAGTGTGGTGGTACGCCAAAATTTCTTAAAAAGTAAAGTGGTACGCAAGTTCAAAAAGGTTGGGGACCCCTGCATTAGAGGGTTCTTGTTGCAAAGCTTACATTGTCTACGATAAACGCTCCGGTCCGTCCATTGGCGACTTCTGAAGATCTTAAACTTAATTGTCGAACTCGCCAATAAACATGCCAAACCTTAGTTATACTTTTGTGAATATGAGTTTTGCAACTCTAAATCGTTCATTTGTTTCATACAATAAAATAACTGAGTTTATTAGTGTTTTCACGTGTTTTAAATACAAAGTTCGTTGAATAATACCCTCCCATCTACAAATTCAAGAATTAACATTATAAATAAAATTTTAACTTTTGAATTAATTTCCAAACTTTGCCAATCTCAGCTGTAGCCTAGTTCGCGTATTTAATGATGCAGCCCTAGATTTTGAGATCCCTTGAAATTTTTTTTAATTAAACCTGGCTATTTGAAAATAACGTCACTAACAAATAACTGTTCTTACGAAAACGCAAAAAATCCCACTTTCATGGTCTCGTAAAGGGATTTTATTGCAGTACTGCCCATCCTCCCCCGTCTTTGTTGTCCTGTATTTGAAATATAGCGTGATAACTGTAATAATAAAATTGTTTTCAAGTCAACGTTTCTACGGTGGGCTTTTGGCGAAAACATTGAAGCGTGGCTTAAAAGCTAATGTATAAGGGGATCATAGTACAACAAGCAAAAGAGTCTAAAAAAAAAAGTAAATAATATCTTAACACTTTAAAGACGGGCATCGACTGACCCATAGACTAAGACCACTCTAAGTTTGAAACTCTCATTGAAGAATTTCTACATTGAAATTGACATAGAAAGTAGGGTAGGGTAGGGTATTTTACATATATATTCCGACTTGTGTGCTTGCTTAGTGAGCCGCTTATAAGTCTTCGTCACGTAAGACAGACACAGAAAGATTTTTTACTGTCACAAAGAGAGGAAAATACACCCAGGGCGAAGGCGGGAATCGAACCCGCGCCCGTTACAGCACGCAGACTGCTGGCCTGCGATGCTTACCACTCGGCCATCCGAGCCCCGACATAGAAAGTAGCGCGCCCGTTGTGTCTAAAGAAACTAATAGTTTCTGGCTGCCTATATGCAGCCACCTTTAGGTGCTTTAACAGAGTCAATTTCACCTCGTAAGAACCCTTATCAAGTGAATATAGGGATCTATTTTTGACGACAGCTTATTTTCGACTTTATTTTTGAATATGTACAGCTACTCATTGACTTTTATATCCCTCGTAGGCCCATCCTCAAGATATTTTACCTTGTGCTTCTTTTTAATCCATTAATAAACCTACAGACTGACTACGCTTGTAATTTTAGACATGGTCACCCAAATTTCCACAAGTGATTCGATTGAATAACTCGTCAAATATTCATCCAAATGTAACAAAAACTAAATTTAGGGGTTTTCAAGGGTTTAGAAGAGCTACCCATTAGATTAAGTTGCTGGTCTAGAAGATTCTTAGTCTATGGGTCAGTCGACGCCAGTCTTTAAAGTGTTAAGTAAAACTCACATTTTAGGTAAAAATAAGATATGATAAATATGCATGCCATGAAGGGATGGAATGCAAATCCAACAATGTTCATACATCAGTTTTAGAATTCATATTAGTTAACGGTAAAGCATAAAAGGACAATGAGCTTGTTTCAAAACTTTGTCAAAAAACCCCCCCCCCCAATAAAATCGCTGTATGGAGAGCGTTATATCATACGAAATATGCCCATTGTTTACTCATTTACTAATTTTATTATTGCTATAATTTTTAAAAAAAGTATTTAGATTCAATTTGATTTACAATGGCAAAAATAATCTTTTTTTTCCCAGCAACACATAAAAATAACTTAAAAATTATTAATTTTTAAATTTACGAAATGAAATTTTTTAAATTTTGAGGAGGTTTTTAAAACAATTTACTACGTAAATAAAAATTTTAAAATAATATATATATATATATATTTTAATTTAATGAAGTCGAAAGTTTCAATTTGAGTCTAATGTAGTGAAAACAAGTTTACACTTTTGACGAAAAGCTTACTCCTCAGGGGTTTTCAAGCAAATTGATACCTTAGGTTTGAGTAGAAACTTAAAGTTACTACATTTTTGGAATATTTTTTCGCTGATTATTAATTTAAGAAATAATTCAAGGCATTATTTTTCAGAATTCTTCGTAAATAACATGGAATTTATTGAAAATAGCTCGTCCAAATCTTCCACGAAAAATGTAACAAATAGTGTTCAATGCACTAAAGGAAAGGTATTTTTATTTGTTTCCATTGAACTCTTTTAATTTATTAATATGATTAACAAATGGAAGACATTTACAACTCGTCTACAGTTTGCAATCCTTTCCTTCAAAACTTTTTCTAAATGACGGCACTTCAGGAGCGTGTTAACGTAAAAATGATTGCTTTTTCCCGCCAAAAGATTCACTTGCGAGTTGCTATGACGCTTCGCTTATAACGTAAAAAGTTGTGAGATCAAGTTGTGCCAAACGCAAAATCATTTCTCCATTAAAAAAAAATCTGAATATTATTATATGGGACAAAACCATATATTGAATTTTTTGCATTTAATACAGAAAGTTACGAGCTAAAAAAGAATTGTTATGGCTGACGAGATTTTTTTTTCAGTGTGGTCACTCAATCAGCATTGTATTTTCGGCTTCCTAAACTGGCGAGAAACTGGAGTCTTTTAATATTAAGGCTACCGCGCCTTTCCCTCTATTCCTCCATGTATTGAACATTTTATGCAGTTCAGGGATTGTCAAGTTACTTTTAAAATGTAACTCTGTTATAGTTACAGTCACTTAATGTGAAAAGGATTAAGGAACTAGATACAATTGCCCCCCCCAAATAGAAGTTTCAGGTTATAAGAAAAAATGCAATCATCTTAGAGTTGGTTGATTGGTAGACATATATATTCAGGTTTGTGTGCTTGGTCAGAGACCCGCTTATAAATCTTCGTCAAGTAAGACAGACACAACACACCCACATAAGTGACATATGCTGCCATCTATTGCCACCTCCACAATGGACAATTCCCGTATTTTTTAAAAACACTTCAAAACTATTTTTCTTAATAGACAAAACAACGCTGATTCCAAATATCCTGATTAAAATATCGAAAAAAATTTGTTTTATTTAATATTTAATTTTAAAAACTCGCAGAAATTAGTTCTTGTTTTAACCGTTCTGCTATTGGTTGGAGCGGTTGTGACGTCACCATTTATGTTCCGTGGGTTTGATTACTAAAGTTTACAACGGCGTGCAGACGACCTATCTAGAGTTTTCAATTGATTTGTTATTAAATTTATTTTATTTCTTAAACGTTCGGATTTTTATTCTTTATTTTGAATTTAGTATTATTTTTTGTTCGAATTGTCTTTTTTCTTCAATTTATTTCGATGGAACCAGGCTTTTTCATAGCGCAGAGCGACAACTTACCCAAAAGCTGCGTTATTATCTATCACGATTGAAGTTTTGTAAAATCATTGTATCTAAGTTTATAATTTTATTTAACAACTCAAATGCATGTACCATTTATACATTCTTTTTTTCAATTTAATTCCAATTGAAAAACCCAAAAATAACTAAATATAAGCAATTAATTAATTACTTTATGTATTTAGAACATTGATTCCAAAGCACTCGTGCTGCCATCTATTTTTAAATATTTACACTGTCGCTTTTTACTATAACTTTTTGAACAACAAACAGTCATGCAATTAATGACTTAAACATTAAAGAAAAGTAGCTGAAAACTAAAAAAAAACCCTCTCTTTTGTTTCTTAACTTTTACAATGAGCTATTCTCTATACTTTATGCAAAACAAGCAGGGCCCGACCATGACCAGTTGGGGCCCAAGGCCCAGATACTTTCAGGGGCCCCTTACCGAATGCATATGCATGACCAACGAAAGGCTAAGGGTTAAAAAAAAAGCATTTTAATGGTGGTTTGGTTTATTTGAACAAACACACTCTAAGCTACTAACAAATCAAAACTAATTGTAGCTAACAATTCAAAACTAAATTTTGTATTTCCTCAATTTTGTATTTTTGAGTCGTCCGGACGGGCCTTGGGGCCCCTGGAAGGCCAACATCATGTGTTCAAATAAAGTTCTTCTTCTAAACTATGATTTAAAATTATTTTTATGTAAAAAATATATTTTCATAACTTTTGTAAAACAAAATGCATAGGTTTACAGCCAGTTGTGGGGGCCCCTTAAAATCAGGGGCCCAAGGCCCGGGCCTTGTAGGCCTAGGCAATGATCAGGGCCTGAAAACAAGTTGTCTACAGCTTACGATTTAGGAGAAACGTACAGGATCCCGTCGCAAAGCCTTGTTTCCTTGTTTTCTTCTTTCAGGACAATTACATGAAATATAAAAAGAAAAACTTTTCTGGAGTAGTAACTGTAGTATTATGGCACTCAGGAACTATACAATACCGATCTGACATGTTCAAATAGTTATAGTAAACGTAGGCGAAACTAAATGTATCGCCTACTTCACAGTTTCACTGAGCTGATCGGAATATGTCGACGAGTTTTGTAAAAGCTGACGTCACAGCGTTTCCGCGCGCTTTTGAGTGATTTTCGCGCGCTTCTCGAAAGCTCGACTTTGAAATTGAATAAAAAAATAAATACGCATCGGAATTTTTTTTTTGTTTGGACTAATATTTTTTTTTCGACATCCTTCATCGAATAAAAAAATAATAAAAAAATGTGGGAATTGTCCATTTAGACATGTCCCTGAAGGGGAGGGAAATAGCCACTGGGCACCTGTACCCGTGGGAAACTGAGCCATGACCACCCACAGAACTTTCGCACCTTCAAATTTAACGAGAAAGTACTCCGCATATACTCGGTGGATCTCCTGTAGTATCGGGACTCGATCACAGGACCTTCCGATTCCGAGAACGAGGCCTTAACCACTACACTCTTAAAACAAAAGAGTGAAATCCACTCCAGTTGGAGAAGTGCATTTTTGACACGGGAAAGGAGTGAATATTAACTCAGACTGAGTTAAAATCACTCGTTTGGAGTGATCCTGTCGGAGGTTTAACACACAAAGGATCCACTCCAAAAGGAGAAGTGCATTTTCCAGACTGGAGGAGTGAAAATTAATCAGACTGAGTTAAAATCACTCGTTCGTTTTAAGAGTGTAGGCTATCCACGGCCCCAAGACGGGGGCCCCGTCTTACAGTTTTGCAAGGAGATCCAAGATAAAGAAACATACTACCCCGATTCAAAAAATTAGAATAATGTTAAAAAGAATGGGTTGAATGTTTCTAAAATGTCAATTTCGATACTGTGTTCAGAAAAAAAATGTATTAAAAATATTTAATTATCTTCAGAGCATTTAAAAATATAACATACATATTTGTTTTTATCTGCTACATTAATAATTGACTATTTAAAAAATATTACAATAATTCAAAAAATTAGAATATCTGGACAACATATTTCAAAAAATTAGAATAATCAACTTGTTTATATCAGTTGAGAGCGGTTCAAAAAATTAGAATAATCGACTTGTCGAACAACTGAGAGATTAACATCGAGGGGGACTAATAAAATATGTTCTGATGTAGATAATGAAAAGTCGTTTGGCTTTGGATTTTATTGTAGTATTTTTGCTTAATATGGGATGAAAACTTGACTTATCTGAATGTGTAAAATTTCCTTTTTTGGACTTGCACAAAGGAAAAACACATATTTGTATAGCAAAAAAGTGAAATGTTTTCAAGCATGTGTGAGTATTTTTTTTAGAGAATATTCTAAAAATTAGTTTTTTTTTTTAAATAAGTCCTTTAAAAGTGGTCGATAGCCATTAACTACAACAACAGATTAAAGGAAATTGTAAAGTAGTGAAGAAATATCGCTTTCGAAGTGTGATATATTTGCAAAGAAATTTGAAAGAAAAGGTTATAAATGTCTCTAAATCTATATAACAATACAACAACTTCCCAAATTAGGTTTTAGATCACGTGTGCTTATGTTAAAGCCATTTTTATCATCTAAACAAAAGCCTGCTAGAGTTAAATGGTCTAAACAATGGCTAGTTTGGGATCAAGATGATTGGAAAAAGGTATTCGCCAACAATGGAAGTATGTTAAAGTGTGTCTCATGGGTATCAAAACATACTTGTTTAGAAACTGAAACAAGAAGCTTATAATAAAGGGTATTTAAAATGTTCTGTTAAATTTGCGATAGATGTCTTAGTATGGGACTGCAAGACTGTCTATTAAGAAATTCTTGAACATTTCATGATTCCTTCAGCTGAGAATTTGTTGATGACGATTTCTTGTTTCAGCAAAATTTAGCTTCTCCCCACACTTTCAAATCAACTAAATGGCTCAAAGAGAAGGACCTAACTCTACTCTTTTTGCCTGCGAACTCCACCGATTGAAATCCCATCAAAAATTTGTGGATAATTATGAAAAATAACTTCTTGACTCTATTGACTTGACTTACTACAAAGAGTGTATTTAGACAAATACGGATATGGCGAATTTGGACGGATAATTAACGAAAGGTTAATAGTTTTTTTTATGCCAAACTGTTTAAGAGCTGTAATTAATGCTAAGGGTGAGGCGACAAACTAATTATTAGCAAGTAAGAACACTTAGAGTTTAAATTCTGTACACTATTTTAACATTATTCTAATTTTTTGAACCATGTTAGGAAGTATTCTAATATTTTGAATTTTTTGTCGTTTGCTTATTTAAAAAAAAATTTCTATTTCATTGTAATATTTTTACATTTTTATAAATCTACAAAATGTGCAGATTTATATTATAATAAATTATATTTCATACAGTTGATTATTTGTTTTATAAATTACAATTACAAATTCATTGAACGCGTTTTCTTTCATTATTCTAATTTTTTGAATTGGGGTAGTATAAGCTCAAACAAACCACTGCATTTCGAAATCAGAGTGGATTATAAGAAAAAGTGATGAAGAATTGCTGAGAGCATGGGAAATAAAGATATTGAGAAGATTTTTTGGAGCAGTATGTGATAATGGAGAATAAAAACAAATCGGAAAATATATGGAATAATATACAAAGAATCGGATATTATCATGGTGATTCGAAAAGGAAAAACCCAGTGGCTAACATGTTCAAAGGATGGAGTCTAACAGAACAACCCCGAAGACTCATGAAAAGAAATAGACCTAAAGGAAGACCAAGAATCAGATGGATGGACCAAGTGGAAGAAGATTTTGCTTCCAGTTACCAACTGGAAGCAAAAGTCGTCTAACAGGGTAGAATGAAGAAAAACCTTGGGAGGCCAGGGCCTGTAGAAAGCACTGCAATTAGATCAATTTTTTTTCGAAAATTTAATTTTAAAAGTAGAATGCTCTCTATATTAAATAAAATCCGTGGAAACCAGTATGTGAAGTAATTTAAAAGTAACGAAATGTTTCGTTACTTGGCTGTTGCTAAAAGTTACTAAGTTACAGTTACTTTCTGACAAATATAACTCGTAAAGCCTTGGTTTCCTTGGAGTCTGTCGCCAGAAAAATGCGACCGCTATTATACGCGGATGACGTCACTCTACCGGCCACCGCTTCATCGGAACGTTACGTTGACACGAAACTGGAAACCCAGCGAACTCACTCAACTAACTGTGTTGTTGTTTAGGTTTTCGTCTTTGCATGTCAAAAATTGAAAATTTAGGTTCTTTGTGATTTCTCACTTTACTAATTATCATTTTTCCTCGGCAAGCGTAAAACAACTCTCGCCTTCCATCATTTCCTCACATTTTTAATGTTTGGCAAGCACACCGCACAACAGACAACATCAAAAAACGTTGTCATCAGGAATTCCCCAACGCATTCTACAGCAACTCAATCTGGCTGTCGTGTTGAGTTGTCCGGCAACGCTCCCGAGGAAACCATCTTTTTAATCCATTAATAAACCTACAGACTGACTACGCTTGTAATTTTAGACATGGTCACCCAAATTTCCACAAGTGATTCGATTGAATAACTCGTCAAATATTCATCCAAATGTAACAAAAACTAAATTTAGGGGTTTTCAAGGGTTTAGAAGAGCTACCCATTAGATTAAGTTGCTGGTCTAGAAGATTCTTAGTCTATGGGTCAGTCGACGCCAGTCTTTAAAGTGTTAAGTAAAACTCACATTTTAGGTAAAAATAAGATATGATAAATATGCATGCCATGAAGGGATGGAATGCAAATCCAACAATGTTCATACATCAGTTTTAGAATTCATATTAGTTAACGGTAAAGCATAAAAGGACAATGAGCTTGTTTCAAAACTTTGTCAAAAAAACCCCCCCCAATAAAATCGCTGTATGGAGAGCGTTATATCATACGAAATATGCCCATTGTTTACTCATTTACTAATTTTATTATTGCTATAATTTTTAAAAAAAGTATTTAGATTCAATTTGATTTACAATGGCAAAAATAATCTTTTTTTCCCAGCAACACATAAAAATAACTTAAAAATTATTAATTTTTAAATTTACGAAATGAAATTTTTTAAATTTTGAGGAGGTTTTTAAAACAATTTACTACGTAAATAAAAATTTTAAAATAATATATATATATATATTTTAATTTAATGAAGTCGAAAGTTTCAATTTGAGTCTAATGTAGTGAAAACAAGTTTACACTTTTGACGAAAAGCTTACTCCTCAGGGGTTTTCAAGCAAATTGATACCTTAGGTTTGAGTAGAAACTTAAAGTTACTACATTTTTGGAATATTTTTTCGCTGATTATTAATTTAAGAAATAATTCAAGGCATTATTTTTCAGAATTCTTCGTAAATAACATGGAATTTATTGAAAATAGCTCGTCCAAATCTTGTCCGGCAACGCTCCCGAGGAAACCACTCTAGCGTAATCAATGTCAGTAGTTTATATGAAGTCACTCACCGCACTGGTCCGACCGCCTAAATCTGTTGATGGACTCCGAGGAAACCGAGGCTTAACTCGGCGTTATTTAACAGAGAGTAACTGTTAAGCCCTTATCAGACGGACATCGCGGTACGGACATCGCTCGTCAAAAAACTTTTGGTACAGCAAACGCGTCATCCAGAGACCGGTTACGACATGCGTGACAACACAGACTTAAAAGCAGTACTATCGTGGTATTGGAGGAGGAGGTACAAGGAGGAGGCTCGGTCATGACGTCACGACTGAACTTCGTTTTTGATTGGAGCAGCCGTTCGCTCAGCGAAAAAGTACTGAATTTTTTTACGTTGACTCGAAAAAACTCAGCCAACAAAAGCTGCTCGAAAAACCTGTTTTTGAAACGGCGTAGGCACGTCGCTGAACGAACGAGCTCTCGTTTGATAAGGCCTTTACAAGTAGAGCGTTACTCCAATCACTGATGCAGTTATAATATAGATCGTGCCATTCTTGTCATCTCCCTCAGGATCGGCTTCGTGCCGCCAAGGAGGCTGCCCAGAAGCGAGGCGCCCTGGAGCAATCTCGCCGCGACATGGAGCAATATGCATCTGGGCTAGCCATGGAATCCCTCCGTGCCGACTGGGAGGCGGAGGGCGAGAGGCGGACCCTCCACTCCAAGGTCAGGAGGGAGGTGGGCAAGGCGAGTGACGTCATGGAGGTGGAACTGGGGGAAAGGAGGGCAAGGTGGGTATGGATTTCTTGCCTAAGTTATCATTTAAATGTTTTATTTTTACCTGTATATTTGGCTTGTTGTTGCGATAATAGAACTGAGATAAGCGTACAATGGCCTAGCCCAGGGGTTCCCAACCGGTGGTACGCGTACCACTGGTGGCACGCGGGAATATTTCAGGTGGTACGCGTGACTGATGTGAGCAACATGAAGGTATCAATAGCTTCTGCACGCATGTGCAGTGAGCACGCAAACATATTACTGTATTTTAAACATTAACATTATTTTAAAGAGAAACCTTTAATTAACTTCTGGATCGGATGTAAAACCTAGCACCCTTTGATCTGCTAGCAAGCTCTGCTATTTTTGATGTCATTTGTTACGTGTTACTTGTGTGAGAGTGGATTTTCTGAACTTTAGTAGAAAAAACACAGACGCAGAATAGGTGTTGAAGAGGACTTAGTGAAGATAAGTTCCCTTACTTCTAATATTCCAAATATTGATAATTTAATCACAGAGTAAACAACAAGTTTCGCACTAAAGACTATAAAAGCATATTTTGTATGGTGATTAATTTTTTGCTAAGTTTGTACTATTTTTTATTTGCATGTTTTTAGACCTATAGGTAATAAATAAAACTGTAAATTAATACTATTTGAATCCTTTTATTTCTCCTTAATTATAAGATGTTAAAAAATAATCAAATATCTAACCATTAAACACGAAGTTTTCTCATTGATTTTACTCAAAAAAATCTTTAAACACTTTTAGAAGAGTAAATGTTATATGTTTATTAAAATATTTAGGTCTGGTGGAACGCCAAAATTTCTCAGAAAGTCAAGTGGTACGCAGATACAAAAAGGTTGGGAACCCCTGGCCTAGCCCATTCCGTCATCAGGCCGGAGCCAAACTGGTCCACCCTTTGAAATCCGTTAGCATTCGAAGCAATCCATCTATACCATTTCTAGACAGAACGTAAGCATCGAAAAGATTATCTTCCCCCGTCCCTTCAATGGGATTTCTAGGAAAAGGGGGGAACAACCATCCTAGCGCGCTTGAGGTTGACAATCAAAACAGTTAGTATTTCCCCATGTAGGGTGGGGAAAAAACCGAAACAGATATAAATCACCCCGTTTCCAAGAAAACCGCACTCGTGGATGAGGGAAGAAATGCTTTCCAAGCTTACATTCCAAATAGACCTGTACTATAGTATCGAAAAGTCCGTGTGGCCAAAGAGGCTGCACAGAAGCGAGGTGAAACATTTCACCACGCAGCAGTTGCATCAGTTACTAGGAATCATATTTTTGGGAAACCAAGTGCAACTTTTTTTTAACAGAGATCACCTGCAATCATTGACAATGGTTACACATTATGTACTCTGTTTTGAAAGTTGGGAGATAAAAGGTGATGCATCATGCATGCATCCAAATGTTTCTCACTTAATTATTGATTAAGTGATACACAGTATTTACCCTTAACCATTCATATCACAGTCTATATTTTTCTTTTCATGACCACATACAGTGGTGGCCAAAAGTGTGGACACATTTTGAAAGTTTCATATTTTTCAACTTTGTGTGATTGCAGAATATATTAATTGTATATCAAATTAAACAATTGTATATAAAATTAAAAGTAATTTAATCTTTATGAGGACCACTGTGTGCAGATCGCTGAAGCCGTCTATGACACCTTTGGTCCCATATAATCTATATCCATGGACACAACATCATTATCATCAAAGTAATTTCATGTAGAATTAAAAATAAATACAGTATTACAATATATGTATTACGAATAAGTTATGCAACTAATATTATGATCTGTCTTAGTTTTGCAAGTCATTGAACCACCAACTTGTATTGCGATTTCAGCATAACAGAAGTCATTGTGCTTGCTTGTTCAACTAAAATGAGCATAACTTTATTTGTAATACAGATACTTTAATTCTGTTTTTTTAGTGAAATTCTACATTAAATTACCTTCAATTTAATAGTTAAATATTTGTATTTAAGCGAAATTTAATAGATGCAAGAATGCAATTAACAGTTGAAACACATGAAACTTTCAAAAAGTGTCCACACTTTTGGCCACCACTGTAAGTCCTCATGCACAAATGTAGACATTTCGAGAACGGATGCGCAACTGTTTCAATTCTTTTCCAGGCTGCACGATCTCCTGCGCGGCGAAGAGGAGAAGTATCTGCAGGAGGAGATGGAGGAGGGTCGTGAGGACCCGGGGACCAAGTGGGACAGGATGCTCAACAGGTACCTGGAGCTCAGGACCAAGAAGGAGGAGGAAAGGCAGAGGGTGGCCGAAGAGAAGAGGGAACTGCAGTTCAGGTGGGGATGGCAATGTTGTCTCAGACCCAACCCCATTAACAAACCACCTGACAGCATATTCGTCTCTACACTATACCCTGTCTAGCCGGAATGCGAGCTTCGAAAGCATTTTCCTCCCCCTCCTCCCGCATGTGGTTTGCTTCGAAACGGCGTGAGCGTATTTTCCACCCCACCCTACTTGGGTTTGAACTGTCAACCTCACAACAGAACCTCAAACGCGTTAGGGTTTTGGAAGCGACCCTTCCCTCGTTTCCTAGAAAACCAAGCGAAGGAATTGGAAAAGAAAGTGTTTTCGAAGCTCGCATTCAGGCTAGACGAGGTATAGAACGGTGATGCCTATAGTGACGCCACGTTTACTTGAAGCATTGTCTTGTTTCCCACAAAGAAACCACGCTATGCCCCCGTTCGGAAATTTTATTATTTCCCACTTGATTTAGGTTCGTGAAGCTTCTTAGCTAATTCTATAAAATTTTAAGGGGCTCCAAAATATGGTTCAGGCCATCTTTTGCAAGATATCATGGCACTGATTAAGGGAGTGCTTCATGTTTCTGTAAATTGAATCGATAAAAGTTTGATATTTAATGAATACTAAGTTACAGAGGCTCAGTTAAATGTTAAAAAAGGCAAAGCAATGTCTCACGGTATTACAAAACACCGGGTCTTAGCTGGTGAATCCATTTTACGTGGGAATAGAGTACCTACCAATACGAGCACCGATCTGTGGAAAATCAGGAATGAAAGTTGGAGAGAATTAGTTTCCGGAAACAAGCCAATTTTTTGAAGTTTTAAAGTAACAATAAATTATTGAAAGGGAGTGACAGTATTTTAAACCTTTATAAATTGCATAATAATTATATAACCGCATAAAATTTCCCCACCAAAATTTATTTTGTTTTGTTGTTATCACAATTATCATACCTGGCGAAAAAAATTTGCATTGCATAGCATTGCACTACTTTTAAGAAAGTTAGGATTTTAAAGCAAATATAATAGTTTTCGAGGGAACTAACCATCCACCTTAGGGGACCGAGGGTATCCAAACTCAAGTGTCTCAATGGTAATTCAATGGTGAAAAACTATTTTCTGTGCCGCATTTCTCCGGCTGTATTGAATATTTTTACAAATGTTTTTTTTAAGTAATAAATGTAGATAACTTACAGGTCTCTATCTTCCTACTTTTTCAAATTGCTTCGAATATGTTGGGTAAAATTACTTATTGAAAAATAAAAAACATTCGAGCCAATTTCAAAAAGTGTGAAGGTAGGGACTTGTAAATCAGCTAAATTTATCATACGAAAAGTACGCTTGTAAAAGTATTCAATACAGCCGGAGAAATGTGGTTAATGTGGATAATCACTTATGTGCATAGGATTAACACTGATGCACTTTGCTTTGGAACCCCCCTGTCCAGCCCGCTCATTCCCGCTAATCTCAAACTTTCTCCACCCCCTTTCAGGCTCAACTGTGACGATTTGCGATCCCAGCTGAGCCGTCGCCTCCAAGCCGAAGTGGCATTCGAAGGCAAGATGGCCGCCTCCGAGAAAAAGACGAATACAATAGATGACGAGGCTTATGACGAGCTGTGGAGGCGTGATGAGGAGGCCAAGAGGAAAATGGAGGAGGACGAGAAGATGTCCAGGAGGCGGAGGGCCGTGGAGGCGAAGAAGGAGGTCATGGAACAGATTGAGGAGAAGAAGGAACGGAGGTGGATGGAGGTGTTGGAGAAGGAGACTGATGCTGAGATAAGGGTAAGAGATTGCCTGAAGCAATGAGTTCTATCCCTTTTCGACAGCACTCTTAGAAATAACACTTTCATTTTTGACGATTCATGAATCCTCAAGCCTCATTTCGTTAATTTTGAGGATCGTTTCGTCAAACTATCACTTGACTTTTGAGTGAACGCGAATCCTCACTTTTACGATCGGGATTTGGCGATTCTGTAACTTGATTTTGAGGGAACTGAATCTCATTGTTGTACTCACATGCTCAAAAATGACGAAATATTTCTTTAGATGACATTCAAATCCTCATAAAAATGACGATTCAAATGTCCTCACTTTGAGGAAACAAAAACTCGGAGCATTTGCCAGTAACGGAATCGTCAATATTAAGGAAAATTTCGTCGTTTTTGAGCATTCATTTTTTAGAGTGAGGTGGCGCTGATTTAAAATTATGAGACTAAATTTGGAGTTTTATCGAAAAAAAAAGCGTTAAACAGCATCAATGTCAGCAACTCCTTAAAAACAAAGTTATTTTTCAAAGAAATAAACGAATATTACAAGTCAGTTGCTTCGGTATTGATGTTTTTGAAGAGCTTGAACATTCTCTTTGATACCCGCACGATCGTGCGAGCTCGGTCGGAAAGGGCTGTCGTAGGGTAGAGACTGAACCTTGCAACAGCACCATGGACTAACATGGAGACAATATAGAGTGGCATGTGGGTGGGGCCCGATGGCCGAGTGGTTTGGATCGCAGGCCATAACGCTAGCAGTCCGAGCGTTTTAACGGGTGCGAGTGTGATTTCCGTCTTTGCCTTGGATGTACTTATTTCTCAGCATCAAAAGTTTAAATTAACTAGCACTTTTGACACTCTATTCGGGCTCCATAGTGAGCCATGGCTGCCGATGGCAGCTCAGTACGAGCCGTTCCGCTACCCTACAATTGAACTCTTTGATTTTAAGTGTTCAGATGAGTGTTAATAAACTCGTCGTGTGTGAGGAGGAAAAGCACATTGTTAAAATTTCGTTCTAGTACTTCTAAAAATAAAAATTTACGTGTAATTCTATCGAATGAAAGTCAGAAATGGGCCGAAATGCACTGTTATGAAAATTTAGGAATACTACTGGGGGAAATTTTGAGCCAGTAATGTTCCTATAATATATCGGTAACTTCAGTGCCGGATTTAAAGACGAAGCACTAGAAATTTCAAGCTCCCCATCATATCGAAGCTATATCTGGAAATTTAGCAAATTAAATACATTAGCACAGAACATAAAATTTGTAATCGACTTTAATAAACATCAGACTAATACAGTATGTTACTATGGTTTTTCTATTAAATTCATAAAATCACATGGCAAACTTTCTCTTCTGTGGAAACGAACAAATGAAGCCATTATAGTCAGTTGAGATGACTGCATTATTTCTGACTCTGTGTACGTTACTAAGAGAGAGTTTAGCCTGTTCTTTCCTGATGTGTTAGATCTTAAGTAATTCTTTACTCTCTTCAGCGCTAAAATCCACCGTTCTGCTGAGCAGTTTGACGCTAGTGTACACAACAGCATTCGAAGCGCAATTCCTACAGTTGAATATATGTCCAAAATACCTTTTTCCGACAAGTATTTGTATAGCTTTAGTGACGATAACTCTTTAATTTCACCTTTCAATGCCAAATGAGCTTGCAGGTGCCGACACTCGTTTTCCAAAGTAGTATCCAAATCCCGCGGATAAAATGTTATATAAGGTTTCTGGCTCCTTCACGGATGTCTATGACTTCAGATTCCAAACGATGTAGTTTCATAAGAAAGTCAAACTTTTTCTTAACTCTTCATAAGCATCGATCCGCATCTCCGTACACTCTTAAGACGAACGAGCGCGCGATTTTAACTCAGTCTGAATTAATTATCACTCCTCCAGTCTAGAAAATGCACTTCACCTAGATGAGTGAATCCTTTGTGTGTTAAACCTCCGACAGGATCACTCCAAACCAAACGAGTGATTTTAACTCAGTCTGAGTTAATATTCACTCATTTCCAGTGTCGAAAATGCACTTCTCCTACTGGAGTGGATTTCACTCTTTTGTTTTAAGAGTGTAGTTCTGTAATTAACCTATCTATAATAGCGTTAAACTTGGTAACTCTAAATCTGTCCCTGCCAGATAGTTCGGAGTTTTCGTTTACTTCGTCGAACTGGACTTTACGCTTACGTTTCCTCCGCATGTCATATATGCATAGCTATTTTCACCGGATTTTTTAAAAGCTTTCGACTCATAATGATCAAAGGTAGGGGAGAGTGTTGTACCTTGGGACAATTCTTACATTTTAATTTTTTTCTTCGATAATTATTGTCAAAATAAAAATTTCAAAGCAGCATTTCAACACACGAATATATTCCTCTATAATATATATTTTTTAAACTCTGGCAGCTTGAAATTAAAAAATTGCCACTCATTTAAAGTAGAGAGGATAAACTATCCCAAGGTACAATATGATGTTGTACCTTGGGACATGCTTTATAATTCAGTCAATAGTCATACACTTGAACTAATTTGTGTCAGGAAACAAACTTTATTTCAAAATGCATCGGAAAATGTGCTCTTTAGAACATTTCATCATATGGAAGGAAAACAATTTATCAGGTGTTGCCAGAATTATATTTTCAAACTTCAATCATTATAAAATATATCCAAAACAAAGCTGAGTTGTATTTTACATGTTTTGTGGAATTGCTCTTAGAATAAATAATAAAGATATTTTTATTTATCCAAATTATTAAGAATTTAATCAAATTATTAATACTGTCCCAAGGTACAATACACTACATGGTTTAAATAAAAGCAAGATAGTGGCCAATCTAAATGCATTAACATTATTTTCTCATAACCAAAATATTTTAAAATCTTCTCTTTTATGAAAAAAAAAAAATAAAATGCAGTTGACTTTTTGTAAGAGTACTAAGGTAAAAAATTATATTAGAATGAGAAAAATATTTACTATGGGGTAATGAAATATTATTTTTTGTCACCAATTCATCAATTCAATGATGCTAGTGTTAAATTTTATTATGATGATGTCTGTTGGTTAAGGCTACTATTAGAAATAAACAATGTATGAATAATGCCAATAGATTCTTAGAAATTGTCAGTGTCCCAAGGTACAAGCGTCCCAAGGTACAACACTCTCCCCTACTGGTTTTTTCCTTAAGTTTTCTAGGTATATTACCAAAGACTGATACAGTTTGACTATCGTATCCAGGTCTATGCTAACATATTAAAGAGTTGCTTACTTTGTTGAACTTTTCCAAGATGTCATTTTAGAGAAGTGACAAAAAGCAAGCTTCCATCGAGTCTAATGAATTCAGAAGACCTGTAGCCTCAGAGTGCGTGAATATTTTTTCATTTGAAACATTGGCAGTTATCTGAAGAGCTTCCATGATCTCATCCCGTCGGGCGATATGTTTTCCGAGTTCGGCGATTTGTGATTTTTAATTTTTTTTGGCGATTTTATGTTTTTAAGTGCACCCTTCCTGACTGGGTCACTAGGTCCGGGCCTTGAAGGCCGAAATCCGGTACTGGGTAACTGTTCCAAAAGGTTCAGAAACAATCCAGCAAAAAGCCAGTAACTTTCATGGAAATACCAGAAAATTTCTGTTTGAAAACAAAAAATTTCATGAAAAGACGCCACTTTGCTTTTTACATTTTATCTATTTTTTTCAATTATTTCACATATTTTCATATTCTCGTTTATGCATCGTACGCATATGCATGTATCAGCGCGTAGATTCTTGTTGACAACGATGCGTATTGCATTAAATGTCCCTAAAGGATGATTGTTAAGTGATTTTACTTATGTTTCTCGGAAACACCTAAAAATACAAAAAAACTTTTCAAACTTGAAAATGCAAGGAACTTTTGCGATGCATAAGAGTACCTTTCCGATTTTTTTACAGTGTGTGTACAATGTGTTCGAGAAGTTCGGTGATTGGTCTCATAATTAAAAAGCCGCGCCGGTTAGAATCCTGTACTCACGCAGACTCAGTGAGAGAAATGTCATTTAGAGCCGTGCAATGGCCATTTTACGACATATAAGAAGAAGCGCACACTATGAACAGTTGAACACAGTCATGTGTGACAAAGATTGATGTGACATGGAGAAACGCATAAACATAAAGTTTTGCTTCAAGTTAGTCAAAACGGCGGTAGAGACGCATAAAATGGCCTTTACATGGCTCCTAGATGACATTTCTCTCACTGCGTCTGCGTGAGTGCAAGATCCTAACCGGCGCGGCTTTTTAATTACGAGAAAAATCACTGAACTTTTCGAATACATTGTACACACACTGTAAAAAAAAAATCGGAAAGGTACTCTTATGTATCGCAAAAGTACCTTGCATTTTCAAGTTTGTATAGCTTTTTTTGTATTTTTAGGTGTTTCCGAGAAACCCTTAAGTAAAATCATTTAACAATCATCCTTTTGGAGCATTTAATACAATACGCATCGTTGTCAACAAGAATCTAAAACGATTGATGCGCTGATACATGCATATGCGTACGATGCATAAAAGTGAATATAAAAATATGAAGTAATTTAAAAAATGGAGCGGCTTTTTAATTACGAGAAAAATCACCGAACTTTTTGAACACACCTTGTATGTCAATTCAATACATCAAATTTTCCACTTTTTCAGGCCGAGCACACCCGCCTCTTAGCTCTGGAGGCGGAATGCGAAAAAGAGGCGAGGAGGCGTAAGAAAGAGACTGTCCGAAGCGATCTGGACGAGTGCGTGAATTCGAAAATGAGGCTGAAGGCGCAGGAAACCCAAGATGATAGGTTGGAGGACATGTTTTTCCTCACACAGGCCATGGGAGACGCAGAGGACAAGATGACTAGAGAGGAGAAAAAGGTGATAATTTATTTTAATATGTTCTTTCACGGACGAGATGGCTAGATGTCAGCTTCTCAGCGAGAAGGTTCTTGGTTCTAAGCAAATCCATAGCATAAATGTGTTCTTGGTGGAAATTGCATTCATGGTGAAAAGAGTACAGGGTGGTTATAAAATAACGATCGCTATTCGGAGTGGTCTGTAGCTTGAATGAATAATCCGAATGCAACAAACATTGATGCACTTGCTAATCAAGAAGTGGGGAAAATAATGGAAATGGAGTGGAAGCTCACGTGACCTCCAATGCTAACGACGCGACGGGACAAGCATGGAGGCCGTCATATTGTCCAATTTGGAAGGTTATGGGATCAGTGTTGCCAATACTTTAAGGATAAAAGTGCTACGAAAAAATAAAATTTAATTCTAAAATTTAAAAAAGATACCATAAAACTACTAGCTGCATTTTAGAATATTTTAAGTGACTATATATTAGTGATATTTGTTTAGGACTATATACTTTAGTGATATTTATTTTGTAATTTTAGAATTAAATTTTACTTTTATGTAGCATTCTTTTTTTTAATGTGATGGCAACACTGGCAACTTGCTGGCTGCCACATTAAGAAGAAAAATGAATACTCGGAAAAATAAATATAATAATTCTGGGAAATAACAAAATAAATATTATAAAAAATACTAGAAAAGCGTTTCACGTCCTTTTAAAGTCACTAAAAATATTCCAAAATGCAGCTAGTATTTTTATGGTATCTTATTTAAATTTTAGAATTAAATTTTATTTTTTCGCAGCACTTTTATCTTTAAAGTGTTGGCAACACTGTTCCCATAACCTTCCAAATTGGACAATATGGCGGCCTCCATGCTCGTCCCGTTGTGAGCATTGGAGGTCACGTGCGCTTCCACTCTAATGCTTTAACTATGATCTCTGTGGTTGTACGGGATTGCGCAATCGATGGGCATATCTGCTACTTTCTATATCTATGGCTCATACTATTGCAATTTGAAACTAGGACATTATTTTACGGACACCCTGTATTACTGTATTTAGTTTTTTGTGTGTAAATCAATTTTTCAGAAGCGCCTTCTGCACGAACAACGCAACTTCTTGGAGTACACTCGGGAGGCGGGAAGGAGGCGAAACGCGGAAGAAGAGGAGGCGGAAAGGATATGCCAGGAGGCGATGGACAGGGAGGCCAAGAAGCAGCAGGAGGATAGGAGCCAGGAAAAAGGGCGTACGAAGGAAAAGAACATGGAGGCTGCTCATGTGATTCGAAAGCAGATGGAAGAGAATTGTAAGTTTTTTGTTTTTGTGTGAGGTGTTTTAAACACAGCCTCGTTATTTGGAACCGTTGTGACGAGGTTGATACTTTTGCAGACACCCAACAATTTATATCTATGCAATTTTTCAAAAGATTCCAAACATAATGCTGGCTGGCCCTTAACAACGTTTACTATATGTCGTTACTTTTTTTCGCAGCATAAAATCTACCTTGCATTTTCACTAGATGTCATCATCACTAGCTGTGATATCGCATTAAGCGCTTTCGAACTCGCAAAGGGTTTCCCCGCCCGACGAAGGGTAATGATATAAGACAGTCCCGTCTCACGCGGAAAAACGTAGATATTTGCTCCGGCGCGAAAGTGTTAAAGTTATTATATGTTGTGAGAGAAGGGGGCATATAGGATCATATTTTGTGTTTTTATAATTTTTTTCAAATAACTTTTAGAAGAGTTCTATGCATCATTAGCTATCGTACTCTATTAGCTACCCTATTAACGGCTGGAGTACTTAAAAAAATTAGCTTTTAAACAACAAAACTATAAATCGTCGACTATACGACGACTTTTAACTATAACCGCGAACTTTAAATAGCACAAATTGATTAAATAAACTTAAGTTCAAGTGAGAGAGAGAGATTGCCTCCAAGAACTTCGAATACAAATTCTTTCTGTTCCTCATTTAAAAATTCTTTAACTTTCAGTGGAACGTCTGAGAAGGACATACAGTGCTAGCAAAGAGTTGTCCAACAAGGTGTTCGAAAAAGACGAAGAGGACAAGAAGATGGACAAGGAAAAGAGAAGGATTGCCAAAGAAGCTGACCTCATGTATCAGGGCGAACTGCTGGTGAGGGTGCTTTGTACTTTTTTTTTAAAACCCTGTAATGCATGATTTTTTTTTAATCTCGAAAAAAAATATTTTTATAACAACGTGCAAAAAAGTTCACTTTAATGTATCATATTTATTAATAAATCGTTGCGAAAATGACACTTTACGTGCTTCCGTCACAGACAGTGGCGAAAATGCGATTTTCGGCACTAGTGCGGTAAAGTAAATAAGAGTATCTGATTGGTAGAAAAATAAAATGTCATGAATATCTCCATGGAGACTAAATGATGTCGTGAAACTCACTTATTTCAATTGGTTCATTACTTTTGCATTTTCTAATATCTCCATGGAAACTACAAGTACTACAGAAATTATTAAAGGAAATTAAATAAGCCAAAAGTAAGAGCACGAATTTCACGTTTTTGCGCCTTATTATAAAAAATATTGTAAACAAGCCACGTGCCAAATAATACTTTATTCAGCTCTTGTCAGTATTTCACTCGCTCGTATCTCGCTCGTACCTTCTTTTCACCACTAGTTGCTTAAATAACTATTGTATCTTTAATACTCATACATATGGAGAAAATACTGAAAAAAAATTAACTGCATTGGAATTTAAATAATTTCAATTTTTAAATTTTTTTTGCCATATGGCAAAAACCAACTACAATATTCCAATTTTGATAAGAATGACTAGAAAACTCCTAAATATATTTTAAAATGACCCTCTTGAACTATACTTATTTTTTTCAAAACAATTCATTTGTATTTAGTACTCATATTATTATACTTTGAATACTGCCAAAGACGTAATTTCACAACAGTTAATAACTTGACGTTTTAATTTTGAATACACCTTTACTACTGTCATCTATGAGGATTATTAGTAACTAAAACTTCAAAATGGAATGTAATAGATGACAAAAACACAGATTTGTCGAGAGGGAGCTCTACTATAATAGAATAAAGTGGATTAAGTTGCTTGTTTCCATACAGCAACAGAGGGTTTTTTCTGACCGTCAGTCTGTTCCATTTCAATTTTTGTTCTAAACGACAATTTTTTTTGTTGTTGTTGTTAAAATGGTTTCAGTGATGCGTCGTACCATTAGGTATCTGTTTTTTGTTTGTTCGTTCACATAGGCGTTAGATTAATTGCCTGTCCGTGACCAATTTCAATTTTGTTATTCTGACTGATTTTATATATCAATTTATATTTGAAAGGTTGGATATCAAAAACATTTTTCCTAGTTTTTGTCTGTCCGTACTATAAGAATAAGGAAGTTCCAGGAATTAGGCTATTTCAATTCAATTCTTAGAGCTTTTTGTTTCCCTTACAGTCTGAATTTAGTGGTGGATTAGGTCTTTAACATATCTTTGGCCATTGTAAATTACCACTGAAGTAAGAGACATTTTTTGTGGCACCATGATCTGAGGATGTCGACAGTGCCGGATTTAAAGACCCAAGGCCCCTAGGCACTTGACATTCGGGGCCCCACTATTTCGAAGCTATTTTGGAAATTTAGCAAATTAAATACACTAGTATAGAACATATAATGTTTAATAGTCTTTAATAAACATCAGAATTATACAGTATGTTACTATAGTTATTCTATAAACTTTATAATTTGGTTTTTGCTTTTTTCGAGGCCTTCACCAGGCGATAGGTTTTTCGAAATCAGGAGATTTTAAATTTTTTCGACGATTTTATCGCGATTATATCTTTTTAAGGGCCCCCTTCCTGACTGGGCCCCTAGGCCCGGGCCTCATAGGCCTAGGCCGAAATCCGGCACTGGATGTCGAAGATGTTACTGGCAACATATATATTCAATAAATAATTTTAAAAATAGTAATAAACATTTGCCACTGCTTTTTTTAACTACCGTATGACACAATTTAGAATTCTGCACTCATTATTATTTTTTTTGTCACCAAGTCTTCGTGCTAAGCCTAAATGACTTAGGGAGTAGCGTTGGCAACTTTTATGCTTGCCATTGTGCACTCTACACTCCTTGCAAACCTAAGTTGGATAAATAAAAATATGCTTTGGAGAAGATCCTTCCGCGGATGTAAAGAGTTCCATAAGTTATTTATGAATCCCTCCAGAAAACATGTTTGAAACACTAATTTCGTTTAAGGTCTAACAGATTTAAATATTATTTGAGAAAATTTGGCAATTTTATCAGAATGAAAAGTGTGTTTTGGTTAAATTGTATCCAGATTATCTTGTATGTTAATGTTACCTTACAAGAGTTTCCAACTAAGGGACCAACCGCGCTTTTCCCTCTGCCTTTTTTACTCATTGTTTTTTTACACAAGTTCGGTTGGCACGGAGTGTAATTCTCATTTTATTTATCTGTCTAACACCGGAATCTCTAAAATTCCAGAATCAAATGGAGATAAAGAAGAAGAAACTAGAACAGGAAAAGAATTTGAACAATACAGAAATTCAAAAACTGCTTGAGGCTCAAGAAGACGAAGATATAAAAATACGACACCTGGTGGCTGAAATGAAAATTGACCACGAACACCCCTACAGGATTGCCAGACGACAGTTTTTCAACGAATGCGGGGATAGGGAAGCTTAAAAACCTTAAGAACTTTTTTTCATTTTGTCACCTATTTTAATAATTTGTTTTAAGTTTATGTATTCTCATAAATAAAAATTGCATTAAGACATTATTTTTTGTTTGGAACTAGGGATCTTCATTAACCGAAAATTGTAAAGAGTTGTATAAAATAATTAAACTTTCTCAGACCTATGGTGACCTTCGATATCTTACCAGGGTGTCCGTAAGAGAATGTACGAGTTTTAATGGTATATTACAGGAGTTTATTTTATAAAAATTATAATTTATTACAAATATTATTTTTAATATAACAAATCACACATGAAATTGAAGGAAAACTAGCGTAGTTTTTCCTATAAGTGCTCAATGTGTGCGCCTTTAGTAATACGGCACATATCCTATCTAAAATGCTATTCTTCCCATATTAGTGCCGCCTCGGTGGCACACTCGTTAGGATTCTAGCCTTTGGAGCTGCTGAGGTCGGGTTCGAATCCCGGTCAGGCATGGATGTTTGTGACTGTCAATAAATATTGTTATTTGTCTATGTGTTTGTGTCGTCTCTTTCTTTGTGTGTCTCTTGTGCTTGTGTCATTTCTGGGGCTTAGTACAATAGACTTATAGTCGCAGTGCTTGGCGATCTTGCCCCCCACCAAGAAAGTCATAAGTCATAAGTCCCATATTAGTACGAGAGCTAGCAACGTCGGAAAAACAAGCATTTCAGGTGGGCCAGTTTTAAGATATGCTATCTCTCTCACTCTCCCGGACATCATACGGGCTATCTGGCTGGCGGTAGTGGTTGCGTTCCTCAGTGCGCATCCTACTAATACAAGTAAAAAATTGATTTTTCAAATCATTTTAGGACGTTTTATTTTTTTATTATTATTTTTAGCGAACTTTTTGCAACATAAATCTATTATTTCCAGACATTTTTATTGTTAATTAAGCTGTGCCAGACGCTAATTTTGATTTTAAAAGCTCAAGTGTTGCCCAAATTACCAGCTCAGGTGTGAATTCACCGATCATTGTAATTGCGTCATCGTCATTCATTGCGCAATACCATGTGGCAATACTTGTAATGAGCTGATAATTTGGGCAACACTTGAGCTTTTAAAATCAAAATTAGCGTCTGGCACAGCTTAAACAACAATAAAAATGTCTGGCAATAATAGATTTGTGTTGCAAAAAGTTCGCTGAAAATGACAATAAAAAAATATAACGTCCTAAAATGATTTGAAAAACCAATTTTTTACTTGTATTAGTAGAATGCGCACTGATGAACGCAACCACTACCGCCAGCCAGATAGTCCGTATGATGTCCGGGAGAGTGAGAGAGATAGCATATCTTAAAACTGGCCCACCTGAAATTCTCTCTCAAAAACGTTGCTAGCTCTTAGACTTTATTGTCTGCAGCAAGACCGGAGTACAGGAAGCAACAGCACTGCAACTGTGAAAACGATGCAGCGATGCAAGCGCCTGCGCGTGTCTGAAAATGCTGGACTTATTCTTTATTCGTCACCTTCAACCACAACTGTCGAACGATTACAGCTAATACTGTTACAATTTGAAAGTCGTACATTCTTTTACGGACACCCTGTACTATAATATTTGGATATAGAGAGTTTGTCATAAGCGCAGTACGCGGAATATTGGCGTATAGACAAAAATATGAATTTTTTCCGAAAAATCGTCGACGAAAGAAGAGAAAATTTCGATCAATAAAGGCTGTAAATTTATGAAAGAAAAATGCATTAAAATTAGTACTTCATTTCATTTTTGAAAATAATTTAATTGAATTGCCCTTGGGGAATTTTTGATCGCCTAGGTCGGAAGGACGGGCGGTTTTTCGAGCCCTGCATTATTATGATGGAACCGCAAGAGCCAAATTTTTTACAGTATAGGGCTGTATATTGAAAAGTGAACACACACAGACTTATGACAAAAATATATAGTGATTTTTATTGTGGATGAAATGTATTGCACAAATGATTACTAATGATAATGAAAAGTGACAAAGGTTCTTCATCTAGATAAAGATAACTCAAGTGATTATCTTCATCATGCACACCATCATCTTTGCCCTCGCCTTCCTGTTCACCTTCTGCAAAGAAAAAGAAAAGTTGTCAATTTATATAAGGTTTTCTTTGTAAAAATTAGTTAAAATTTTAGTTCAAATTTAAACTTTCTTAGAAAGAAACAGTTAAACTAAATCCAGAAATGCTTTAATTTTATAAAGAATGATTAGGGCTGTTTTTCTATATTTGACGATTTTTTTTCTAATGTGTGTAAATTTGTATTTAAGCGGTTCTGGGTGGCAGTTAGCTTTACAAGCCTACTTGTTTTCCGAAAGGAATTTCAGTGAGCATGTAAGTAACAGGAAAGTAGGCTATTTTAGATATTTTAGAATTTCTTGTTTTTAGTTTTAAATTATCATTTTTAGGTATCTGATGCACCCTGACACATGATAAGAACGGATAAAAAAATACACTATGTAATGCACTAAATGTATAATTACTGTATAATATTGTTCTTCCCTTCAAGAACATGTCTAAATTGTGGAGGTGGCGCGCGATAGATGGCAGCATCTGTCGCGTATGTGTGTGTTGTCTGTCTTGCTTGACGAAGCGAATCTCTGACCAAGCACACAAGCCTGAAAATATGTCTACCAACCAACCAATAATATTGTTATGATAAAGCAATAGGCTCAGTGGCTGTGAGGTATTGCGTATTCGCCTCATACGATCGCGCCTACGAATCTCGACTGGATCGGCAGATTTTCAGGATGGGAAAATCGTCGGTACGCATGGTAACTGATCATATAACAGGTAAACATTCTCTTGAGTACTCATTTGGCCTAGGTTTTTTCAGAAAAATTTAATCTCTACATATTATAACATCCACAGAGAGCCATATTCATTATAATCTAATAGTCAAAATTAGCAGCGAGAACATGTGCCACAACTAATGACTCTGAGTTGAAAGGAATATGCCTAGTTCGAAAAAAGGCTTGATCCCCCGAAAAAGCAGCACCGTTTAGAAAAGAACTACGATAAAATACACATAAAAAATCAAAGCGCAGTAAATTTTGAAGAAATGAAAGCCGTACCATAGAAGTGGGGCCCGGATGGCCGAATGGTTTGGACCATTACGCCAGCAGTCTGTGCATTGTAAAGGGTGCGGGTTTGATTCCCGCTTTCGCCTTGGGTGTACTTTCGTTTCTCTGTGACAGTAAAAATTCCTTCTGTTTTTGTCTTACTTAACGAGGGTCTTTATAAGCGGGTTTCTGATCAAGCACACCAGCCGGTATATACACTGCTCAAAACAATTAGGAGAGCACTTTGAGTACTTTTGTTTACCCTTTCATTTTCAACTTCTTATTTTTTATTATAAAAATCTAAGATTTGTGAACTAGATTCATTATGCATCTTGAATGAAATGGTAAAAAAACAGGAAAAAAAATTTAAACTAAAATTCAAGGGTGGAATATTGGAATCATAAATTTTGAATTAATTATAAAAATAATTTTTTTAAAACTTTAATTTAAAAAAAAAGAGATAAAATCAATTTTTAAACATCTAAGAATGCAAGAGTGAAGAATTTAGGGTAATTTAGTTCCTAAATTTTTTTTGGGATGGAATTTTATTTTACCTTGTTTTTCATAATTTCATTGAATTAAAACAAACATTTTTAAATTCTTCAAAAGACATGATTCTTCGATCTAACGATACATAAAAGCGAGCTTAACTTAGCGAGAAAAAAAATCGCAAGCTGATGATTCCAAATAAAACCATTGAGGGTGAAAGGGTTTAAACCATGCGCTCACCTAATTGTTTTGAGCAGTGTATCTACCCTTACCCTGACGTAGAAATGCACCCGACTAAAACCCCAAAATTCAACTTTTGTTTTCTAAACCATGGAACATGAAGCTTCATCGGCGAAACTTTCTACTCCAGAATATATGGTCTCATTAGGCGATTCCCTTTTTTAATACCTCTCCAGATTCTAAAATTTTCAGGCACATTCCTTGTAAATTACCTTCCGCTTTGGCAGTTTCATGTTGTGCTTGTTATCTAGCCTCTAGTTTCAGACTCAGCTTTTCGCAGCAGAGTAAGTTTTTAAAACGGAAAACTAGACAATAAGTTTGAGAGAAATTTAATACTTTCAATAGAATTAGAGGTCAGGCAGAGGTAAAGAGGCTCGGGTTGAAAAAAGTGAAGCCATTCAAAAGTCGCCAAACCGATTTGATAGGCCCGGTAAAAGGTTGGTTGGTTGGTAGACATGTATATATATGTGCTTGGTCAGACACTCGCTTATAAAGCTTCGTCAAGAAAGACAGACACAACACACACACATAAGTGGATCCATCTAATTTTTAGAGACAGAGGCCAACTAGAGGATCCCCAGAATTGACTTGAGATATAATGTCATCCCCAGAGGTATTGATTTGGTATTGGAACTTTTTAGCGTACATTGGGTCTTCCCCGGCAAAAGGTATTGCCACTATTCAAAATACACTACTTTTTCATGTTGCTTTAATATTCACAGAAATTCTTACAGTACAGACAAATGGACAAAACGTATAAAAATTGAGTCTCTACTATCATACCTTTCAAACAAAATTAAGAATTAAAAAAAAGTTTGGTTTGAGCGAAATTTTTTTATGAAGGTTTAAGGTATGAACACGTAGACGGATGAAAAGTACAAAAAATATAATTTTACGTTCACTCATCTTTGAAACACAAAAAAACGAATTTTTAAATTGAGAATGTTAGAAGTGAATTGGACGAAAATACGGACTGACAGATGGACGGAAATCCCAACTATGTCAGGCTGACAATTTTTGCAGATTGTTTTGAAAAGCCTAAATTAATACAAGGTTTTAAATATTCCTTTTTGCGAACTATTAATTGTTGCTTATTAATTTTAAAACGTGTAAGTGATGATGGCTTCACTTTCCGAACAGGTTGTAGCATTGGTTTTAACCCGACTGCATCTTCGTATTATTCTAACCTTTCTTTAGGTAAGTAGGTAAAATAGTACATCGTAAGATCAGAGAAAAGAAAATAAATGCACAAGGTATTCGAACACAAGGGAATTAGTTCTTCCTTGGGTTGTTGTAAATAAGTATCATATGTCAATTATCGACGATTTTTCATGTTTTGGTAATTGGCAACGGTAAAAATGATTTGGGTGCATATGATATGTTTTCGAAATATTTTTCTTCGGCTAATTAGTACATAGAGTTCAAACTGTAATGAGCAGTGTGGCACTGTGGTTGAAAATATATTGAACCTTTTAATGAAAATAGTATACGTTTTGTCAATTTTTTTATGTTTATAGTGATGTCCTTTCGCAAAATGACATCTTTTGGATGGAGTGAAAAATAGTTTTTAGATATTAACATGAAATTCAGTGTTATAGATGCAAATAATATTCATTGTTATTCTGCTTACTTAATTACCTACTGTTATTGGCATAAAAATTTTGTTTTGTCAGAAAAAAGTCTGTCGAAAAAAAAAAACGATGTTCAATAACTTTTATACACCTAATTCTTGTTTTATATCCCGGATTGGGGGTGGTTGACCCATCCTTTCATCCCTTGAGTGGGTCGATAAAATGGGTACCAAGTATGCTTGGGAACTAAACACTGGGGTTCCGCGCGAGGCTGACCACCTTACCGGGACATATGCCTAGCACCCCGGAGCCGTAGGTCATGAACGCTGAAATGGGCACGGCAGGCCTTGGCCCATTAATGGGCTGTTGCGCCCGCCGGGGAGTTAAGTTTAGTTTAGTAATTCTTGTTTTATATGAAACAAATTTAACAGCATTTTTAAAAAATAATTTTACTTTTAGTGGGTTATAATCATATAGTTTCAACCATTTTACGGTAAAATAGTTTATATTAAAATATTGTCTGGAATAAAGAACTCCAAACGTTTGACCACAATCGTCAAAAGTATTTTAATTCTTTATGAAAAGTGAATTCGACCATCTTTGGGATCGAGTGAAAAATAGTTTGTAGATAGTAATATGAAATTCAGTGTTTTAGAAGCAAATAACAGTCATTGTTATTCTGTTTACTTAATTACCAATTGTTAATGGTATAAAAATTTTGCTTTCTGGAAAACGATGTTCAATAATTTTTAAAGACCGTATTCATGTTTTACATAAAATAAATTTAACTGCATAATTTTCTTAACTTTGCTTTTAGGGGATCATAATGGTATTGTCTTAAAATTTTTCGGTAATGTAGTTTATAGTATATTATTGTCTAAAATAAAGTACTCCAAACGTTTGACCACAATCGTCAAAAAAGTATCTTGGAAAAAAAAGTTTTTTTATTAATTCTTCATGAAACCCCCCTACCCTTTGATCATATAGATGGTTTGATTGCCCTTGAATTTTTCAATGTCAAACACAAATTAATATGTTTTACTGTTCACAATAAATTTTAAGGATAGCTTTTTAAAATAATTTTTCAATGCTTACTTTTCCGGTTTTCTTCATACAATCTTCAATCTGAAAATAGAAATTATTTTAGTTTACACGCATAATAAAATATTAATAATTATGTCATGCTCTTTGATGTGATCTACAATACTTACGTTACTTTTAGAAATCAAATGTATTAGTAGCATAACCTCTTGTGACCTGGTGTCCCCATTTGAGGATATTTTTAAAACCTCCCCACAAACAAATAACGCATTAATTAATTCCGAAATTGACCTGGTCCGATAAAAGAAGGTCCAAGTATAAGTTTTCAGCCTTTGATTACGGGTATCAGGCATTTATTTCTATAAAAATGAAGTTGAACGAGAGTCAACACGATAGTAAAGTTCTTAAAAAAATATTTTTGTTAAAACTCAAAATTTTAGCAGCTAATTTTAAAGGCATTTTGCATTAAAAACACTGTTAAAATATGTTAACAACAGATAAGTGGTAGGAAATTTTTGTTGCATTTATAGCACAAAAAATGTGTATTTTCAGACCTCAAAGCGTGCCTTTCAGTAACTAATTACTTTGCAAAACATACTCTTCAGCATATGTTTGTATGAAAAGCATGTTTAGAATATATATACAAATATACGTGTAGGATTTTGCTCGGGTCTTAAGAGGTTAAACTTAAACAACTAAACACTATAAAAATGATAACCAATTTGTTATAGGGGTTTAGTAGTCATCATCAGGAAATTGCTGGACGATTTGAAGACTAATATCTGGCAACACTTGACAAAATGTCACATTCTTATGTGCATCACTGGAACTACGGTTACAGTGGAATTTCATCCTCATATTAGACATTAGTCTGCATACTGATAGAATAGTTAACGTAATCAGAAGTATCTTGGAAACCAATAATAACTATTGCAAATCAGTTACTGTAGTATATAAAAAAAAGAAAGATATAGTTATTCCAATAAATATCAGCGAAATTAAAAACAAAAAACATTTGAGATATTTTAAGAACTCAATCGCTGTAAAACAGTGCTACTTACAAGCCTATTCTTATTTTGTGGTGTAAATTTTCTATGGCTTTAGTGTAACGTTACTCCGTAAATGTGGTGTAAATTTACTTCACATTGCTGAAGGCATACTTTCTACTACGCGAGCATTTATGAATCACATCAGTAAACATTTTTTTAATGTATACTTTTCTTTTCAAAAGTAATTTAAGGGTGATTCTCCACCATACTTGAACAGTGACTGACTTGAATATTTCTTTCACTCCCCACAAAAAGTTTTGTAAAGAGTAAAATAATATTAGGAGCATTTCGAAATATGAAATATATCTGCACTCTTAGAACGAACGAGCGATTTCAACTCAGTCTGAGTTAATTTTCACTCCTCCAGTCTAGAAAATGCACTTCCCCCATAGGAGTGGATCCTTTGTGTGTTAAACCTCCGACAGGATCACTCCAAACGATTGATTTTAGCTCAGTCTGAGTTAATATTCACTCCTTTCCAATTCTAGTGTCAAAAATGCACTTCTCATACTGGAACGAATTTCACTCTTTTGTTTTGAGAGTGTGTACTGATGTACTTGGGTTTAAAATTGAAATGCTACCGGAACCACTCCGGGAAAATAATTAGCATAGAAGTAGGAAGGAGGTGTAGAGAGGTCCTCCAATTGAGAGGATTTGAAGCAGGGCTATCAGGTATTTCGAGTTACTGCGCATAACGTACAGACACTGATGTATCCCAAGATGCATCGCTCTAGCCTGCTTCATTTGTGCGCTACTACTCATATACAAGGGCCTCTCTATTCTCTTTACTACCTCAATGATAATTAGTATTAAGCGACCAAATTGCATCCATATCATACACTAACAAAAGAGTGAAATCCACTCCAGTTGGAGAAGTGCATTTTCGACACTGGAAAGGAGTGAATATCATCTCAGACTGAGTTAAAATCACTCGTTTGGAGTGATCCTGTCGGAGGTTTAACGCACAACGGATCCACTCCAAAAGGAGAAGTGCATTTTCCAGACTGGAGGAGTGAAAATCAATCAGACTGAGTTAAAATCGCTCGTTCGTTTTAAGAGTGTAGGTATACTTTTGAAACCCTCATAAATAACAAGTCACTAAAATAATAAGTAAGTTAAAATAAGACAAATTTTTTACTCCGACTGGAATGGATCTTGAATTCGGAATGGACCAACCAAGTTATCGTTTTTTTGAAAGAAAAATTTTGAAAAGAATTTTTGGGGCGATAAAGGAAAACGGAGTTTGGAGAATAATGTATAATCATGAACTATAATTTAAATTCAGGGAGCCAAACATAGTAAAAGTCATTAAATTATCGCAACTAGGATGGCTGATGAAAATTCGACTAAAAAAAGCATTTCAAAACCCAGTAGGAAACAGAAAAAGAGGTAGGCCCTGTCGGATAGAGCAAGATGGTTCAAGCTTATTGAGACAGCCTTGGCCGGATATCGGCCGTAACGGCTTAAGAAGAAGAAGAAATGGATCTTGCAACCTTTCTATTACAATGGATCAAAATGCAACTTACCAGGCTCGTCTTGTTGGTCTCGCACATGTATATGATGGCGTGTGTGTCCGTCCCGTTCAAGTCGCTGAAACCTAGGATGTCCTCCTTGCACGTGCTCCAACCGCTGGATGCCTGCGAAGAAAAGATAAAATGTGTGAACTTGTTTAAAAAAATCTTATACTAAACATTTCATATGGCATACACTCTTAAAACGAACGATCGATTTTAACTCAGTCGGATTAATTTTCACTCCTCCAGTCTAGAAAATGCATTTCTCGTATAGGAGTGGATCCTTTGTATGTTAAACCTCCGACAGGATCACTCCAAACGAGTGATTTTAACTCAGTCTGAGTTAATATTCACTCCTTTCCAGTGTCGAAAATGCACTTCTCATACTTTGGTGGATTTCACTCTTTTGTTTTAAGAGTGTACGATTTTTAAATTTTTTTAAAATAAAAAATGACTTTATATGTTGTTTTTGTCATGCTCTTCCAGGACATATAGTAGAAGGCAGAAATTGTTCAGTAGCTTCCGTTGACACGATGCTTCACTTTCAAAAAATGAATGCTCAAAAACGACGAAATTTTCCTTAATTTTGACGATTCCGTTACTGGCAAATGCTCCGAGTTTTCGTTTCCTCAAAGTGAGGAAATTTGAATCGTCATTTTTATGGGGATTTGAATGTCGTCTAATCTAAAGAAATATTTCGCCATTTTTGAGCATGTGAGTACAACAATGAGATTCAGTTTTCTCAAAATCAAGGTACAGAATCGTCAAATCATGATCATAAAATTGAGGATTCGCAAATCCTCAAAAGTCTCGTGATAGTTTGACGAAACAATCCTCAAAATTAACGATATGAGGCTTGAGGATTCATGAATCGTCAAAAATGAAAGTGTTATTTCTGAGAGTGTTTGATCACCCGAGAGGGGTGGAAGTAAGAATTGCAATAGCTTTATGTGCTCCAATAGCTTTATATGTGAGCGTGAAATTAATTATTTAATGAGAATTCTATAACTTTGAAAAAATATTTTTTATGTATATTTCGATATAGTTTTCACTTAAAATGTAAAGACTTTTTTAAATTTTTTTTTAAAAACCAAATTGAGTAGTTACAAATTTAACGTGAAAAAAATAGCAATTAAACATTAGATTCGTTTTTCGTAAGAATTTTTCCCACACACATTAATTATAATTTAAGATAACGTGATTTTAAAGCTATTTACTAAGTAAAACATATGTAAAAACGAATATAAAAAAGGTTTTAAATTCACCATCGAAAAACCTTATGATATGAAAACTAGATTTTAATTTCGTAAACCACTTTTGAATGTTGTCTGAAATGGAATGCATTTAAATTTCGTTTAAAAACGAAGAAACACGAAAATGTTCTTATTTTTACAGATAAGAATGTAAAATGCAGAAAAAATAACATTTTTGCTGTGGTATTCCGGTTGTCCTGGTAACTAAATACTGGGACTTTATTCACTACAACTTTGATTGTATCGATCGAAAATTCTTAGAGAACACAATAATGAAGTTTCGATCTTCTAACGAAACGCTTTCACGAAATAAGTGCTAATGGTATAATGGATATCTAATACATTATCCTGATGGCGTAATTGAATCGGCTAAAATAGAAAGATTAATTTTCGTCTATATAGTTTAATTACTATTGAAAGTAGGCCTAAATAAAATTTAATTCACTGAAGATATTTTTAATTACATTCCTGAAACGCTTATGTTTTTTGTAAGAACTTAAGAAGCTTTTTTCAAAGTATTATAAAGGTAGGCCGAAAGTACTGGGTTCGTATATCGGCATGGGTGTGTGTGTGTTTTTCGGCATTTGTTCTGAATACACAGCGATGCGAAATAAAGAAATCGTTTGCTCTATGGAAGTCAAAAGTTCTGACGCTGTCTAGCGTACGATGACGATAGAGTTGGGTCAGGTCCTCGTCACTTGACAAGGGATCTCAATTACGAGGCGTAATTGACTGTATTTAAGGAGGCTAGAAATAGGCAGCCAGAAACGCACAACCTATCTACCGATATGGTAGTTTTAATTAAAAATAATGATTGTATAGTTTATAAATTTATTCATTTAAAATTTTGCCTCTTAATTGCATAAATTAAACCACATGATGTTTGAAAATTTAGTTAAGAAATCAAATGCCTTATCGTTGAGTGGTAGGTTAATTATAAAGTTATTTCAATTAAACTAAGCAGTATATAAAAATAGACATATAGTGTGAAATCCTTTAAAGTAATAAATTCTTCCACCAAAAAAAGGACACATGGACATAACTGAACATTTCTGATCACGTGTCCTTCTTTTCGGTGTATAAGCATCCAGACATGACTCATTCGTTTTCTGCAAGAAATGTGTTAATATCTCTATCCATTTCTTTTTTTAATTAGCTTTTAAAAACAGGTATTCTTTTTTGGGGCACCCTGTATCTGGTTTATAATATTTTATAAAGATTGCGATTTTAAAAGCAATGCATTAGCTCAATGAGACTGACCAACGAATGAACATCCACCTTAACCAAAATAAATTTGTTTAAAGCTTTTAACTACCTTGGAGATAAATAAATAAAGTTTTTTAATTAAAGTAAAGTGAATAAATAAGATAACGAAACTAATGTGCTTTTCGTTAAAACAAACGGAGCACTTTTTCCAGAGGAATTAAGGAATTTAAGCAATTTAAAGGGAAAAAAACTTAAAATGCTTATTAAAGAAAGCGAAAAACATTTGAAATATTAAATACTAAGGATTAAATAAAATGATGCATAATTAAATTATAACTGTATACAAGAAAAAATAGAAGTTAGAAAAAATGTAAGGAAAACTTTTTTAAATGAACTAAATCTGGAATGAAATTTTTAATTAATCTATGTTGATGGTTAAATTTTTCATGAATAGGGAGGTTAGGGGTTTCAAGTTTTAATTTTGCTATCAAATAGAATATAAGAATATTACTGAAAATTCTTGAAAAGTGTGAACGTTTATTTTCAATTTAATGACGATATTACGATGATTCAATTATAATGTATATATTTATTATAGTTTATTTTATAAATTGTATTCTAACGTACTATAGTTCGATATATTCTACTACATAATTAGACAAGGGGTGAATTAATTCAGTTATTCAAGTTCATTAAACAGGGAGACATGGAGGGCTAAGGGTTTACCTTAAGGGGGTATGGGACACTTTTAACTTTTTTCTTTAACATTGCAGATATCAATATAATTTTTTTTCCATAAATGTATACTAAATATACTTACACTTTTAGATAATCAAAGGTTTTAAATTATCATTACTTATTTTTTAAAAAAATAAAATGTGTCAAAAAGTGATGTCTCTTATTTTTGTTATAAGTCAAAAACTTATTTATTGGCAAGCAAATATTTAGCATTTTTAAAAACAGAAAAATGTATTTAACAAACTGTCTTTACCGATTTTTCTTATTTGCCATAGTTTGTTTTAAAAAAATATTGAATTTTTTAAAATAATTTTACAGGTTCCCTTTTTAAATAAAAATTAATAAATAAAAAAATAAACTATTTACAACTAATCCCTAAAGACAAATTAAATATATATGTTTGAAAAATATGAGTGGAAAATTTTGACACTCTATGGACAGTAGATTTTGAGTTATATCAATTTAAAGTCAAAAAATCATCGAAAACACGTTCAAGGAGAAAAACAGCTTTGAAGTTTATCCCTTTCGTTACTGAAGCGCTCCAAACCGACCGAACAACTAAGGATTCGATAACGTTATTCCTATCTAATATTACGAGGAAGCAAAGATTATAAACGTGGCTGGCCAACACAGATGTCATGACACAAAAAACTACACATCTCACGTTCTACTGCAGATATAAATAAAATTTTTGTTTTAAATTATTCTAAAATATTTGTGTTATTTTTTATGATAATAATACTTTTTTAGATTTTTTTTGAAGATTTTGTGTCCTATACCCTCTTAAATAACCGTTCCAGGAGACATGATCCAAAATTAAATAAATCATGCTTTAGAAGGGAGGTAAGAAAACATTATTTTTACAATGGAGTCGTCAATGAGTGGAATGCTTTATCAGAATACGTTGTGTATTAGACGAGATTGAAAGATTTTAAGAAGAATCTCGATAGCTATTGGAAACTGGTAAGGAATTTGTTATATTTTGAACCAATCTTGCTGGGCCTCTGGCCTGTTGTTGGAGATAATTCTTGTATTTGTACTATACTATTAATGCTTTAATACTTTTTTTACTAAGTCCTTAAGATTCAGTAAATTACACTGTTAATTAACAATACGAAGAAGTAAAAGTTACTAACTGACAACAAAAAAAAAGGTCGCAAACAATTGTAACAATACTATATTTCGTGCAAAAAAATCTCCTAGTTTAATTAATAATTTAAAATGCAGTTTAATGTTTAAATATCACGTAGATGTAGTTGAAATTAGTTCTTAAATAATTATTTTTAAACAACCACCTCTCTTTAATTTTTTTGTCCCATTTATAATTCTAAACTTAAAAGGAATTTACAATTCAATTTAAAACACATATTTTAACCACGCTTCACATTTATTTGCAATGCATACATCGAATTATTTCAGAAAACTCGGTTTGAACTATTGTCAATAGCATTGTTCCGAAACTCATACGGCTTCGGTACATATTCCTCCTTATAGCGTTTGAAAGGAGCTCTTTCAAATGAGTTTGGAATAATAGATATAGCATGTTATCGAGTTAGGAAAAAATAGCATATGGAATGAAATCTTAGAGTTTGAAAACATCCTTTATGTTGTTTTTCATAGCTTTAAAATTATTTTTTGGTGCGATCGGAATCTTAATATAACGTTAGGACTTAGAAAAAATCTAAAATGCGATGGTTTTATATGAAAATTAAAGTAAAAAAGCGGTAAAATAAATTAAAGTTGTAAGGAAAGTAGTTTTTGAATGAAATAAATATGTTTCGAATTTAAAATTCAGAATTCGTTACACTTTATAAATATTTGAAATAAAAAAAATATTAAACTGATTAAAGATTAAATTTGTCTCCCAAAAATGTCGCGATTTGAATTGTATATACGTATTAAATAAAATAACGACCTAAAGTTTAATAAACTGAATTTATTGAATGAATTATTTGTTTTGATATGTAATACATTTTAATGCTATAAAGCTGAAATGAATTTATTCAACAACACGTTAAGAGAAATTGGAAACGTTTGGAAATATATGGGATAGCTACGAAGCCTGTAATTTTCAGTAGAAACATGTTACCCTACTAAAAATGATACATGGAGATCAATACAAAAATCTATTGACATTAGTACAGCTTTATTGATGTGTACTTATTTCTATGGATGTCTCTATTGCTATTAGTAGAAGCTATTGGCAGCTTGAAATTAAAAAATTGCCACTCATTTAAAGTAGAGAGGATAAGCTGTCCCAAGGTACAATATGATGCTGTACCTTGGGACACGTTATAATTCAGTCAATAGTCATACACTTGAATTAATTTGTGTCAGAAAACAAACTTTATTTTTTTTCAAGGAAATACACACATAAAATTTCATGGAAGGAAAAAGATTTTTCAGGTATTGCCACAATTATATTTTCAAATTTCAATCATTATAAAATATATCCAAAAAAAGCTGAGTTGTATTTTACATGTTTTGTGGAATTGCTTTTAAAATAAATAATAAAGATCTTTTTATTTATCCAAATTATTAAGAATCATGAATATGTTGTACCTTGGGACCTGTCCCAAAGTACAATACGCTTTACTGTCCCAAGGTACAATACACTACATGGTTTAAATAAAAGCAAGATAGTTGCCAATCTAAATGCATTATCATTAGTTTCTCATAACCAAAATATTTTAAAATCTTCTCTTTTATGAAGAAAATAAAACGCATTTGACTTTTTGTAAAAGTACAAAGGTAAAAAATTATATTAGAATGAGAAAAACATTTACTTTGGGGTAATGAAATATTATTTTTTGTGTCACCAATTCATCAATTCAATGATGCTAGTGTTAAATTTTATTGTGATGATGTTTGTTGGTTAAGGCTACTATTATAAATAAAGAGTGTATGCATATTGCCAATAGCTTCTTAGAAATTGTCATTGTCCCAAGGTACAAGCGTCCCGAGGTACAACACTCTCCCCTATTAATTCTAATGTTAGTCGAACCATAATATCCCCAGTCCTCTTTCATTCTCTGTCACTTAATTACATTTTCAATTTATATTACGGAGTAATAAATAATTCAGCCATAATATGTCAGACAACTGTCCTTAATTTACCGCCTCATTACCGTAGACGTTTTCATATTATTGCTCAGTTAGTTTTTAACGATAAACCGTTTAGATTGATTGAGATCCTTTCGATTTTTGGGTTTTGCAAGATATTTTTTACGGGATATTTTATTCGAATGGAATACATTAGAACAGACAAGTTGGTATGTAACTTAGAAGCTGTCACTTAGAGCTACTTCTACACAAAATTCATGCGTCCACAAAAAAAAAGCGCCTAACACAGCATTGGAAATTAGCAAAACATTGCAAAAACAAGAAAATAAGTTTTTTTTAAAATGCATTTATATATGAAGCAAATTTTAATTAAACAAGTTAATGGTAGATGAAATTTTACAAAGAAAATTTTCTTCATGCCATGCAAATAAAAATGAAAACATGCACTGATATATAAACCAAACAAAGAAAATATTCGAAATTTTTAGGAATACTACTCTCTATATGGTCTCAAACATAAACATTTTCTCAATTAACCTCTTCGCTTCATGACTTCATTTTAGAGTTTTTCTGAATACTCCCTTTTCTAAATTATAAATTAAAATGTTCCAGCTTGCTTTCTAAAACTATTGATACTGAAGAGCTGATTATTTAATTGTATAAAAAATGATATTAGAAGAATGACAAGCACATTTCGGATATTTTGACACATCTTTTGTACGTCTTGCAAAAAGTTTTTCATTTGTTAATTTATACGGCATTTTGCCTCAAAAGTAATGTTATAATGGACTATTAATTACAAAAAACTGACTGAGCTTGTCCGTTTATTCATAAAACACAGAAATATGCAGATATTTTTACCCCTTAAAACCTTAAATTGACGTGCCCCTTAGCAAACGTTAAACTTTAATTGTTCCAAAATTACATGCAAAACACGCTTTGACTATATAAGTGTTTGAAAAATATAATATTTATGCAAAGAATTTATGCGCTATTTTTTTCACATGTAAAGAGGTCATTAACATAAGTCACAAAAAAATATATTATTAATTTAAAATATTGTACTTAAGAAATTCAGTTGCTTTAAATTCTTTATTCTCATCTCTTGTGAAAATTCATCCAAAGAAAATAATTAAATTCAACATAAGTAATTTTTCACATTTAAAGTTACCATAGTTAGAATTTCATACCATGTGTTAGCTAGACATTTAAATGAAATTTGTCATATCCCTTTTCCACATTAAAAAATATTTCAAAAACATTAGCCCCAAAATTATTCAACAAACTACCTACTGAACTTCGAAGTATACCTTCTTTAAGCAGGTTTAAAAATTCTTTATTTAAATTTATATTGTCCATAGACGATATTGATGTATTTTTTAATTTACAGAAGTGAAATGTTTTTTGTACATATATATTCCCCGCTGGGGCCAGAATTTTGGACATTTGTTTTGAATATATAGCATTAGCAACGACACATTTGTGTGTGTGTTTATGTATTTAAATTTATAATTTATTGCGGTTTTTTTATTAACTTGTAATGAGGTTGGGGAGCCCAGTCGGTTAGGCACTCGCCTAGCATGCGAAAGGTTCCAGGTTTGGGTCCGGGCATCACCAAAATAAGTGCCGACCTCTAAACGGCCCTTGCTGCCAGAAATGTCCGACGAATAATATAATAATTCTTCATCCTTAAATATCCTTCAAAGTCCTAACGTTGGCCAAGATGTCGCCCTTGACGGTTGCATTGGGTGCCTATTCAGGTGTCAACTCGTCACTTGACTGTGGTTCTAAAATACAACGCCAATAGCCCTCATTTTGCTCTTGTGCGACGTTTATTCAAACCTAACCTAATTAATTATAATGTGTCGTGTTATTGGGTCTTATTAATTATAATTATGATTATTTAAGTCGCATATACGGTTTTTTTTAACCCCTTGTGACGAACAAAAATTATTCTGTAATATTTGTTCTGTGTCAATAAAGTGTTTGTGAATAACTTTAAATTTTCAATTTTTCCCATAAAATTCATTTAAGCCTATCCTTTGAAAAATGACACAGAAAATTGCGTACGTATTCGGTTCTGAGTGACGTTTCCCCTTCTAAAGTTGTTTTCACCCCTGTAATTAGATTGTGCAAGGGCGGGCGTAAAGTAACCCAACTTCTTAAAAGAATTTTTTTTTTATGTCTTTAAAATTATGATCGATCATAATCTAGATAAAGTTTCCGACAGGAAGAAAGGGGACTGCCATGTTATTTACAGAATGAATTGTTTGGTTGTTCAAATAAAAAGCGTTTTATAAAAAAAATAATAAAAGTTAATTTCAAAAGTAAGACATCACAATATGTGGAAGTTAAAGTATATATTTTATACTGGTAATCGTTTGAATTGTTTTAGTTTAAAAATATTTCCTTTTTAATAAATAATTCTATTATAGTAAAAATTCATTTATAACAACAAAATATTTTTTTTATTCAACTTTATTAAATTTTTATAATATATATATATATATATATATATTTGGAAGGCGTTACGTTTTGGTGACATTCAATAATTTTTCTTGAAAGTTTGCATGTGAAATGAAGCAATTTTTTTTTAAAAAAGGAAAATTTACGTATTGTTAATTATATATTTCTTCATGGAAATAAATTTGTTAGTTTGATTTATTTGTACATAATTATTTAGTTTACCTTTTAAAATACAGAAATAGTTTGTGAAAAATGGGGCTAATTATATAAATGTTTGTTTATTAAAAAAAAACCGATGAAGCACATAACGCACATACTATATATTATTATTTACCTAATTACAACAAATTTCTTGGCAAATCAAGACATTTGTTTCGATTATCAAAGGATATAGAACAACGGCTTTGACTCTCATTAAAAAAAAGAATGAATGTGAGAATAACAATCTCTTCTTTTTACTTTTTAAAAAAAAATATGTGTTTAGTTCCATTAAGGTAAAAATAATATATGGAATAATAAATAGATATTTTGGAAAGTTTAGATCTTACAATGAAAAAAAAAAGGGAAATTAATATTCTTAATCTGACAATAGCCAGTAAATATTCTAACAATAACTTAACTTTTATAAATAAAACAAAAATCGTAATTTGTTACAACTGAGAGAGGTAAAAATTAAAAACTGACTACCGGAGTTTGTATTTTTTTTTGCGAATTTTTAGTTTATTAATAATACAATAAATATACTGTAACATCATTTGATATTTTTAATTATTTACCTACCATAATTTAATTATTATCCAGTATGTTATACAACGACAGTTCCATTATATTATACAACTATAATTCCAGTATATTATGCAATTATAATTCCAGTATATTGTATTATTATCGAATAATAATGCGATAATATAATAGAATCATCTATGAACTCTGAAGACCCGAGCAAAACCTACATGTATATTGTTTATCTAAACATACTTTTCATACAAATATGTGCTAAAAAATATCTTTGGCAAATAATTTTTAAAGAAATTGTAATTAATAGTAACTGGGAGACACGCCTTAAGCTCTCAAAATACACATTTTTAAACTATAAATGCAAAACAAAAGGCCGTATCACTTATTTGTAGTTTACATTTCATTTTAGCATTGTTTTTAATGCAAAATGCCTTTAAAATTAACTACTAAAACAGCTTTTTGAAAAGTTTGACAATAAAGTTTAAAATGTTTTTTTAAGAACTCTAATATGGCATTGACCCTCGTTCAAGTTCCTATTTTATAGAAATAAATTACTGACACCTGTAACCAAAAGATGAAAAATTAAATTTGAAACTTCTTCTATCGGACCTTACCATTTCGGAACTAATTAACATGTTAATTGTTGTTGATGATTTTTTTAAAAAAAATCCCAAATCGGACGCCAGGTCGCAAGAGGATAATAGCATACTGGAATTATATATATATAATAGCGCATAATATACTGGAATTATATATATATAATAGCGCATAATATACTGGAATTATATATAATAGCGCATAATATACTGTTTTTATTGATACATTGTTCATTATTTTTCAAATATAATATCTTACCTCTGATGAGAAACCATCTTTTCCGCAGTCCATGAATTTCTCTAACTGGGATTTGGTGAGATCTGAAAGTCAAAGAAGTAGTTAAAAAAAATAAGAAAAGTAAATATTGCATATGTTTCAGTCTAGTAAACATTTATTAAGTAGATGCTAATAGTGTAAAGCTGAGAAAAAGCATATAAAGGAAATTGTTTGGCTATTTCTGTTTTTATAGAACAAGGGATAATCTTTAACTCTTTCGGTCCCAGTAAGGTCATTTGGCATCATCATTATTTTGAACATAATTAAAAATAATAATAGGGCTGACATCTATTGAGATTAAGAAAAAAATATTTTCTAATAGAAAAAAGTTTGACGAATCTAATGATGTGCATTTTGATATAAATGGCTATAAACGATCAGAATTTGTTTCTAAAATGATGATGTCAAATTGCTCTTGGGACTGAAAGGGTTAATACACTCATGTCCGAAATTATACCTTCACGAATTTTTTAAGATTATTCAACACCACGAAGTGCACAACTTAACACAAATTGCAATTTTAAGATTTTAAAAGTTAGAGTATGGAAACTCACGAAACCCCGGTTACTCATTCAAATTAGGCGCAAATAAAATCATTTCCTCAAAATACCACAATCCAAAACAAAGAATTTTCTCAACAACAACAACAGGTCTCAATCAATCAATAAAAAAGTAAACAGAAATAGCCTCTCAAACATCTTCAAGGAAGCGGTCCGGGCTTCCTCCTGGCTATTTATAGAGAAAGAAAGGAATTCTCCAGGTATAACAACTTCCTACTTCACTTCCTCTTATGAGACATCTTGTGAAGCAGGGGGGGAACCATTTTGTAATAAGAATTGATAATCTATGATATAAAAAGTGGAAATTTCAACAGTTAGCGGCTTCCCTTACTGCAATATGTGTTGAGTAACGTTAGCTCCATAAAGCAGGTGGCAGTCAGTTATTTTCAGCTGTAAGGAGTACTGTTAGACCAAGTTTATGTAATCTACTGTTGCACAAATAGAAATATTTAATTATGTTTGACGGGGTATTGTTACTCCACAAATTGGTGCAAAGTCACTCCATAAAATGGTGAACGTTACTTCATAAATTGGTGTAACGTCACTCCATAAATTGGTGTAACGTCACTCCATAAATTGGTGTAACGTCACTCCATAAATTGGTGCAACGTCGCTCCCTAAATTGGTGTAACGTTACTTCATAAATTGGTGTAACGTCACTCCATAAATTGGTGTAACTTTCCTTCATAACTTGGTGTAACGTTACTTCATAAATTGGTGCAACGTCACTCCATAAATTGGCGTAACGTTACTTCATAAAATGTTGTAACGTCACTCCATTAATTGGTGTAACGTTACTTCATAAATTGGAGGTAGTACAATAATAATTCGTAATGTTACTCCACAAAGCTGGAGTAACTCTATTCCACCTTTAAGGAGTAAATTTACATCCTGCCCATTCAATTAAAAAATTCTTTAGGTATAACAATTTCCTACTTCGTTTAATCTTATGACACATCTTGTGAAGCAGGGGGGAACCATTTTGTAATACGTATGGATAAAATGATCGATATGAAATTTTAAAAAAAAAGTTGTATATTTAAACGGTTGGGGGTTTGCTTCACTGAAAAATGCGTTGTGTAATTTTACTTCCTAAAACTGGTAGCAGCCTGCTGCTTTCAGCTGTATGGAGTAACGTTATACTAAGTTTATGTTGTACATTACACAACTACAAAAAAAATTACATTTCTATTTTATGGCGTAACGTTACTCCATAAAGAAGTTAGAAATAGAATTGTTATATATGTTTTAGAAGTTAGAATTATTCTATATGTTTTAGAAGTTAGAATTAGAATTGTTCTAGATGTTTTAGAAGTTAGAAATAGAATTGTTCTATATATTTTAGAAGTTAGAAATACAATTGTTCTAGGTGTTTTAGAAGTTAGAAATAGAATTGTTCTAGATGTTTTAGAAGTTAGAAATACAATTGTTCTAGGTGTTTTAGAAATTAGAAATAGAATTGTTCTATATGTTTTAGAAGTTAGAAATACAATTGTTCTAGGTGTTTTAGAAGTTAGAAATAGAATTGTTCTATATGTTTTAGAAGTTAGAAATAGAATAGTTCGATATGTTTTCGAAGTTAGAATTATAATTGTTCTAGATGTTTCAGAAGTTAGGAATACAATTGTTACAGAAGAATTGTTCTAGAAATGCATAACAAGAATTCTCTATTTATAACTTTCTCCCGCGCTTCTTCCTATGTCACACCTGTTGAAGTGGTAGGATAATTCTGCCACTTCAACATGTGTGATATAAGAAGAAGTGGGTTAGGATTTATAATAATTATTGGTAAATGATGTGGAATTTCACAAAAATGTGGACCATTAACAGAGACTTTACACTAGAAGAATAGACTGTGCAATATGCAAACTTTGAAGATGACCAACACCACTCACGTAGATTTAGCTCTGCGTGGGCTTGATTAAACAATCGTTTTTCCGGGTTTTAAGGCCAAAGTAAATTTGCATAGTTTAAACAAAGCTTTCGCTTTTCAACTATTCTAACATGAAATTTTTTTTAAACAATGCGATAAATTTACCAAGCAAATATATTGCGGAAGTACAAAAAATATACTAAAATAGGATTTATTATAGTTTTCGGGTTTAGTTTTGATAGCACTTCCTCAAATGGAAGCAACATATTAGAACGTAGCAATAGTTCACCAAATCAGAGACTCATCTTCTTCTTTTTAATACTGCTTCATTCATGTCGTCGTTTTTAGCCTACTTTTCTTTTTTTTTAATTCGAAGAATTAAAAAAAAATGAAAAAGTAGGTATTGACATGCGGTCGATGTCCGTCCGTCCGTACCCCCACCCCCCTTCCAAAATCAGTTCTAGCAATCCGATCTAAAAAATTCTTTTTTTATTAGAAAGGTATAACCTCAGACACCCAACTTTCATACTTTTTGTCCGTCTGTCTGTACGATTGGACGGACATAAATCTACTATTTGTTGACGAATTTCCCATTGAATTAGCATTGAAATTCAATTTCGAGTCATTTAAATCGCTGAATTTAACTACAAATGCTACGGACAAGTGATATACGTCAAAAAATTCAGCGTATCCAAATGAGAATATATTGAAAATTTCAGAAAAGAATTCGAATTCTAAGTACTTCAAATATTTAAAAAAAACTTCAAAATTTAATGCTCATTAAAAAAGCATAGGAAGCCATTTTATTAGAAATAAATTACCATTGCCATGGCAACAATCGCTTGAGAAACTTTAATTCTTTTAGACAATGAATTAAAATAAATTTATTTTTTCGACATCGATCAGTTTGAAATGACGTCAAATATATATTTCACTTCGAGATTCCGTATTTGGTACGAAATGTTTTCATTCTATTTAAAAGCGAGAACTATTACATATTTATTCTTTGAAATATAAATTTTTGCAAACGAGTTAAGTATTAATTATTTAATTTCCGAAATAAAATAAATGAAACTAGCCGAATTTGGCGGGTAAATATTTAATATAGAATTAATGCTGTGTTTGGCGCCTTTTTACCAGTTAAACACAACTGTTGTTTGGAAGCGGGTTAAGTGACAGATTCTGTTACAAACCTACTTGTTAATTTACGTTTACTATTTTAAGTGCATTTTGGAGTAGTTTTATGGTTTTTGTTCTACGAATTATTAAATATTTATTTATAACTGCAAATAAATCATGCGGACGATAAGTAATATTTATTTTATTGGCGATAGAAAATTAATGAAAATGATTGATTCGGCTTTAATAAAATGAAATTATAGCTGTATGCTGTGTTTAGTTAAATTTATTCTAATGTATATAAATTTAATGTCGAAACGGTTGTTGATGTCACTTACTGTAACGAACCTAGTTTTTGCAATATAAGAATTTTAGTAAGTATTTAAGTAACAGGAAAGTAGGCTATTTTTAGTTCTTTTAGTACTTCTTGTTTTACTTCGAAACACAATAATTAAAGAGCTTGGTGGAAGAACGTGTTAAGTGACATTTTTGAAAAAATGAAATTTCCATGTTAATGAACATATTACTAACTTCTTTAACGATAACAAGTTCCACTTTGTTATAAATTAAATATAGAAGAACGTGCTGAGTGACATTTTTAAAAAATTGAGATTTCCATGTTAATGAACAGATTACTAACTTCTTTAACGCTAAAAAGTTCCCCTCTGTCATAAAGTTTAATATATATTTTACAATTTGTAAGTACCGTTTTCAACATATCCGAGTACTAACTAAAAACTTAAAAGGCTCATTTTCTCGCGTTCAACTTCTTGTCACTTAACACGTTCTTCAGCTAAGCTCTTCAATTATAACTATGTCTTTATTATTTTTCCTAATCAATGTGACTTTTTATTAGTAATTTTTTTTCAGTATCGCACTATTTTATTATTTTTCCTTATAAATTTCATTTTTAATACATGGTAATCTAAAAGTAAAAAGTACAGAACTGAAGGATATCTAGCCATTTTCTAATTGGAAATGTCATGGCTAGTTATTTCTTCTGCATTTTAATTTAACTTTGCTTTATCATTTACTTTGTAATCAGTCTTTAAATAATTTTTGGTTATTTTAAGACATTAATTAATTTTTAGGTATACAAATCGGTTGAAGGAAAATGTAGATTAAACAGCAAAACCTCTTTCATTCAAACAATTTTATCTTTCCCGTCAATATTAATCAGTTTTCTTCTTATTCTGAAATTTAAATTTATATAACTTTCAATACAAATCTTCGAATTATAATTCTCTAATATTATATCTCTAGTTGTATAAAATATTCAAATTTTTTTCAATTTTAACTTTATTACTATCACAAATTTCTCTGTTTTCTCTGATTTCAATGTCATCAATTTATCTTTTTTACAAAATTTTTAATTTCAATAAAATTTTTATATTTATCATTTTTATCAACTTTTACATTTTTTTTATCATAGTTTCTTAAATTTATCAATTTCTGGAACTTTTACCAATACATATCATTCCATGAAGTTCGCCAATATCATTAATTTCAAATTTTCTCATTTCATCGACTCTTTAAAATTTTATCAATGTCTGTATTTCCATCAAGTTCTTTTGTTTCTTCGTTTTTTTATATATTTTTTATTTCTATAAATTTTCTACCAATTCCTATAATTTCATCAATAGTAAGTATTTCTAATTTTATGAATTTTATCAATTTCTCTAATTTCATGTAGAATTCAATTTCTTAATTTTATAAACTTATTTTTAATAAATTATATAAATATTATACTAAATATCTCTAATCACATCAATGTTATTAATTCAGTCAATTCCACAAATTCCAAAAATTTCTTCTAATTTTTATTTTAAAAAAAAATTATCAATTTCTCTAATTTATTTATCAAATTCACATGTTTCATCACTTCTTGCTTTTTCTTAACCATTCTAAAATTTTATCAAGTTCTACAATTTTATAAACTTTCAATTTGAAACCACGTGTTTTGATAACTGAGTCTGCAATTTTTTGGATATTACTGTCATAAAGATCTATTAATGATGACAAAGAAAACTTTCACTATTAAAACTTTAACTTTTACTTTTCGGCAACGTCATGGACACGACAAAAAAAATTATCTCTTTCCTGGTATTGACATACATTGCAATTTGCACATTTATCGTATGCATGCCTTGCTTGAAGTAAATGAGTTCTTTCGTCAACGGAACTCAAGCATTCTGTAACTTTAATCGCGATGATAAAACAGCTGATAAAAATATTCGATCAACGATAAAAATGGAAACGTATTATTAAGATTGATTATGCTAAATGCTAATGCAACGAAGACAACTAACATAATTCACTTTGAATACTTTCTCTAATCAATAAATATTAAATTCTAAATCGGAATTAACCAATAAAAGTCTTGGCATTTAATGAAAAGTTGTAATTGTTACTTTTAAATTAGTTTATATTTAAGCAGCGACATTTCTTGCAAGCGGTTAGTCCCATTCTTACTTATAAAAATGTGGTTGTCAACATTAATATCCATTAACGTTAAATTGCGTTAAATTGCTGTATGGGAATCCATGCGCATTGCATAATAAATTAAATCAAGAATTTAAAAATTTCATAGCAAAAATAAATAAAGTGTATTTTGATTGATTTATAATATTAAAATTATCTACAAATGAATATAATAAGTTATCATTATCTACAAATGAATTGATTTATAACTCAGAGAACTAATAAATGTACAGGATAACTAATGCTGTTATTGGATGGCAAAATTTAAATACCGTACGGTGTAATTTTTGATTATTAATTAAAAAAGTTCTAATAATAATCTATAAAAAAATACAGAGGATAAAAAATTCTAATAAAGGTTAAATAAAGTTCAAATAGTCCTGGAATGTTTACTTCAATAAAACTCACCAAATGCAACTACTGGAAATTTAAAATCTAGTAAATTTTTAAAAAAATAAATATTCCCTTAAACTCTTACACTTCAAAACTAACCATAACTACAACACCCATAAATTTAAAATATCTCAGATGTCTTAATTTGGAAGAATGAATGCTCCCGTGTCTAAACGTGAGAAGATTATCCGTAATTTAAGACGCTACCTGATCCCCTCTACAATTTATCGGTCTGTGGCTTCCCTATCGCATCACCGACGCCATTTTGGAAGTGTCAAATTTGAATAATGGACATCCAGAGACATCTATTTAATTGAAGAGCTTAGTGTAGGAGCGTTCTAAGTGACATTTTTTGAAAAAATTTGATACTTTTGTGACAATGAACATATATTATTTCATCCTTTATTCTCTTAAGACCCGAGCGAAATCTACGTATATTCTTAATATAAACATACTTTTCAGACAAATATATGCTAAAAAGTATGTTTTTCATAGAAATTTTAAAAAAATTATGTCCTGTAGTTACTTAGGGACACGGCTTATACTCTAAAAATACACATAAATGCAACAAAAAGGGCCGAATCACTTATTGGTAGTTAACTGATTATTGTAACATTGTTTTTAATTCAAAATGCATTTGAAACTAAAAAACTTTTTTCAAAAGTTTGAAAAAAATATTTAAAAGATTTTTTAAACTCTAATATCGTATTGACCCTCGTACAACTTCATTTTTTTAGAAATAAATGACTGATACCTGTAATCAATGGATGAAAACTGATATTTGAATCTTCCTCTATCGGACCAGGTCAATTTCGGAACTAATTAACGTGTTAATTGTTTGTAGGGAGGTTTTAAAAAATGTCCCCAAATGGGAAAGCCGGGTCGTAAGAGGTTAAAAGACAACAAGTTTCCGTTTTTTTTATAAAGTTAAAATTAAGTAAATGTTTTAACTTTTGCAAGAACCTTTCTAACACTCTCAGAAATAACACTTTCATTTTTGACGATTCATGAATCCTCAAGCCTCATTTCGTTAATTTTGAGGATTGTTTCATCAAACTATCACGTGACTTTTGAGTAAACGCGAATCCTCACTTTTACGATCGTGATCTGACGATTCTGTATCTTGATTTTGAGGAAATTGAATCTTATTGTTGTACTCACATGCTCAAAAACGACGAAATATTTCTTTAAATTAGACGACTTTCAAATCCTCATAAAAATGACGATTCAAATTTCTTCACTTTGAGGAAACGAAAACTCGGAGCATTTGCCAGTAAACGGAATCGTCAAAATTAAGGAAAATTTCGACGTTTTTGAGCATTCATTTTTTAGAGTGAACGGATTCAAGTTTAAACCAAAAACTTAAAATCTCATTTTCTCGTTACCGCCATTTTTGTCACTTAGCACGTTCTTCCACTAAGCCCTTCAAGTATCGCTTCAGAAGTGTATTTACGCGTGAAACTGTAGACATGAAGTTAAACTTCCAACACCGGTATTTGATGATGGAAATGAAATTTGGAGAGTAGGAATATGAGATGCGAATATTAATAATCTCTACTGACAAAAATCTCTGTTCTAATGACGTTAATGAAATTGACTGATGTAATCTAATAGTAAATCTGCCAGTAGTGTAGAGGGTCAGAGGTATCTGCAATTTGGCTACAAAGATTACTATTCTGGAAACTTACTTCTGACGTTAGAGTCAGTGACAAAGAGCAAAAGATAATTATCTTTAAACGCTAAATTTATTGTAATTGCATATCATATAGGTTTAAAAGATATTTCATGTAGCTGATATTTATGAAATGATATTTTAGAATGCGTAGCGATCTTAACAATCGAAATTATCTCTGCCCGAAATTATGTGAGAGTAATTTAAAATATAACGTGGGATGTGAATTGGTCACGTTTGGCCCAATATCCATAACACGAGGCAGACACGTGATGGTCACTCGCTATGGTTCTTCAAAATATTTTACAAAAATCGGATTAAAAATTGTCTTTTAATCTACTTAAAAAAATATTTATATATACAGTGACACCCAATGTCCAACAACAGCATAATACGCATGTAAACTTAGACGTTTTTCATAGATTGACGGCACAGTAAAAAAAGCACATAAGCTATACGGAAGTATTTTCATGTTAATTAGTTTTTTCTAATTGAAATGTTTCCAGTTGTGATATGGACTCTTATGGCACGGTTCATTAAAAAGTATTATGTCTCCTAATTGTGTTCTAAATAATTATCATTTAAATGCTGTTGAGTTCTATACACTGTTAAAAATTGTGTGCTTGCTTTCACCATAATAATGGCTCCTAGTAGCTGCAACGGCTGTGTGGCGTAGTGTTTCACCATAATTTCGGTACTGGGTTCAGCCATTTCTCAGGTTTCTGTTTCCAAAACTTGAAAAATGGTTCGACTGAATACCGTAAATATGGTGAAGCATTTCACCACACAGCCGTTGCAGCTACTAGGAACCATTATTATGGTGAAAGCATGCACAAAAATTTTAACACTGTAGCTTATGAAAGCGCGAAGCAATATATATTCTATCACTAAGCTATATTGAGGTTTTAGACTTGAAAAGAACTATTTAAATAAAAAGAGATTTTATGTTGCAACGGATAAAATTTTAATCAATTTAATGCATCGTGCACAATGCTAAGTCTATGTGATGCGATTTTTTTTTTTAAATTTAAGCTTTAATACAAATTTTTTAAATTAAGTACCAGGGATTTTTAAAAAAGATTTTTCCTGCAATGTATAACCATCAAAGATCAATATATACATTTTTGGAGTAAAAAAAATATGCATTGGAGGATCATTTAGTGTAGAATTGCGTAATTCGAAGTCAATGCACTTACCACAAAACATGTTCATTTGTGCTGTTGCCAGAACCACCGCGACAGCCAACACAACAAAAATCGATTTCCACTGCTCCATTGTAGAATTCTTTTGACTGGTAACAAACAACTAAACTCAACAACCTGGCAAGTCACGAGCAAGAAATTGTTCTGAAAGAACCCCGTTCTCACACACTGCGAATATTCACCAAGAAAGTAGGTTACCAACGAAATGGAACGTTCTGAAAGTTCCCACCTTCTTTTTATTTCCTTCATAATTTGTTCTTTTATATTTTTGTTCTGTTTCTTTTTGAAGATTTCGTCAACGAAAGCGAAGACAAGGTCGATTCACGTTCTTCGCTATCTTTAGAAAGATCGAAATTGTGTGGTCGAAAGTGAAACCGAAACCCCGGACCGGTTTCGGTTTCGAATCTCTGTCAACAATGAACACAACGACTTGAATGTAACAGATAGAGTATCGAAAAACTATAGGGTGAACGAATAGAAACGAAACGCATCACGTGACTTGGAGTGAAACAGTTGGGTAGGTCCAACGCATCATTGAATTGTCAGGAAAATGTAGATTAGGGTGGATCGAAAAAAAAGAACAATTTTTTCTGATGCTTTTAGGGTAGAACGGAAAAGTCGCCTCCATATACACTGGTGGACGATTGTTAAGGTTTGGACGGTTTTTTCAATGTAGCTTTGTACAACAGCTTTCCAAATCATCAAATTTAATACCGTAAGATCCCCAATACGTAAGGACATGAGTAATGTAAGCAACACTTACCAAAAGAGAAATCCGAGGGATAAAAAAAGCTTTTTATCCCTCCATTTGAATTCCATTCCATGCATCTCCGTAGTAGAGATAAATTTTGGACTTTTACTTTTCATGAGTGTGCCATGAATATCGGTAATCCAGTAAAAGATTAAAACTACTACACAGCTGCGGCCTAAAAAAGACCATGCAAAAACGGATCATTGATGACGGAGAAAAATCATTAAACATGATATATTGCGGATACGTGATACATACGGCTTCAGAAGCCCATATCGGTGAAAATTCATTAACTAGTTAACAGGACGACACTTGTGTACGACATAGACGTTTCTCACATTTAATAATCAGTTGTCAATGGACCCGGCTTTTAAGGTTAAAACTACGTCGTAGATTTGATGTATTACTGGATGATCGATATTCATGGTGCACTCGTAAAATTGTCATAAGTGAAAATCCAAAATTCATCTCCAGCTCGGAGATGCATGGAATGGAATTCAAATGGAGGGATAAAAAGCTTTTTTTTCCCTTTGGATTTCTCTTTCAGTAAGTGTTGCTTACATTACTCATGTCCTTACGTATTGGAGATCTTACGGTATTAAATTTGTGGATTTGGAAAGCTGTTCTACAAAGCTACATTGAAAAAAAAAACGTCTCGTCTTTATCAATTCTCCACCTGTGTATGAGTAACTTCTTTTCAAAATTTCACCAACCTCACACTCTTAAAACAAACGCTCCCAATTTACCTCAGTCTGAGTGGATTTCACTCCTCCAGACTATAAAATGCACTTCTCCTTTTGGAGTGGATCCTTTGTGTGTTAAACCTCCGACAGGATCACTCCAAACGAGTGATTTTTAACTCAGTCTGAGAAAATATGCATGCCTTTAGGGTGTCGAAAATGCACTTCTCCAACTGGAGTGGATTTCACTCTTTTGTTTTAAGAGTGCAGATAATGTCTTCTGTTCTGCAAAGGGATGCAGAATTTCAAAAAATTTAGAAAAAACGCCATTTAAATTATTTTTTAATGTTTTTCAAAGGTTTTGCAGCACTTTGTGGTAGTGTGCAACAGTTGCACCTATGTCTAGTTAATTACTATGCAAAATTAGACGCCCCACGGAAAATATGTTCTGTTCTGGAGTCTGAAATCACCTCAAAATCGACCAAAACACTGGTTTTTTTCCTACCGACAAAATGGGGAAAACCTACTACCCGTGAGACTTCTAATGGTATGGTATAGTATGGTAGGTACATACACTCTTAAAAAAAAGATCGAATCCAACTCAATCTGAGTAATTTTCACTCCTCCAATCTTGAAAATGCACTTCTCCGAAAGAAGTGGATTCTTTGTGTGTTAAACTTTCAACAGGATCACTCCAAACGAGTGATTTTAACTCAATCTGAGTTAATATTCACTCATTTCCAGTGTCGAAAATGCACTTCTCCAACTGGAGTGGATTTCACTCTTTTGATTTAAGAGTGTATATATTCCAGCATGTGTGCTTGTTCAGAGAACCGCTTATAAGCTTTCGTCAAGTGGGACAGACACAGAAAGAGTTTTTACAAGAACAAGAGACACGCAGAGAAAGGACAAAACAAACACATAGACAAATAACAACATTTATTGACGGTCAAAAACGTCCATGCCTGATATCGGGATTCGAACCCGACCCCAGCAGCTCCAAAGGCTAGCATCTTAACGATGAGGCTTCCAATTTTTGCACAGTATTTCTCCAGTTTTCATTCCTGACTTTCTTTGATAGTTGCACCGATTGCTTCTCTGTTCCCTACGACACCTCTGTTCCACCCTCATAAATCGAGGCTCTTGAAGGAATTTAATTTTCAGCATGTCTGTTGACACTCAAGACCAGAAACGTGACTATTACATATAAAATATCGACCCCGCGTGACTTGGAGTAGCGTTTGCTTTTATTTAGTTTACAAATTTTTAGGTTTGTAACAACTTCAGTATCCCACAGTATACCAAAACGAACCTCAAGGTGGATATGAGTTATCTCGGCTTATACAGGGTGGTTATAAAATAACGCTCGCCACTCGGAGTGGTCTGTAGCTTTAATGAGTAATCCAAATGCAAAAAAAAAAACATCGATACACTTACTAATCAAGAAGGGGGAAAGGAATGGAGTCATAAAAAATAAACTCGTCACTTGACAAGGGTTCTAAATTACAAGGCGTGATTGGGTGTGTTGGCCGTAATTAGCCATAATTGATGACGCCTCGTAATTTAGAACCGGTCAAGAGACGAGTTTGCTTTTTATGATTCTTTTTTAGGATTCTATCTTTTTTTACGATTCCATTATTTCCACCCCTTCTTGATTAGTAAGTGTCTCAATTTTTGTTGCATTCGGATTATTCATTCAAGCTACAGACCACTCCGAATAGCGAGCGCTATATTATAACCACGTATTCTACTATTAACATTGTAATCAGGAATAGTGGTAGGAATGTGGCTTTTAAATCAGCACCTCCTAGTTGTTGAAAAAACAGTTTTGCAACCTTCAATATCCAAAGATCGCCTAACGGTTGCGTTGGCTGCCTATTCAGGTGTGGGTTCGTCACCTGACTGTGGTTCTAAAATACGACGCCCGTCGCCAATAGCCCTCGTGTAGCTCTAGTGCGACGATATTCAAACCTAACCTAACCAAAGATCGCCTTCATCCTTTTATGATTATTTTCCTAGACCTGAAGCCATATGATATTGGTTTCATTTCATAGGCCTGTCCTAAAGGTTCACAGTCGCCAATAGCCCTCGTGTAGCTCTAGTGCGTCGATATTTGAAACCTAACCTAACCTAAAGGTTTATAAATGTTCAGTCAGTCCTAAAAAGAAGTCTTTGACAATAAAAACGTCCGATTTCATAATCTTACCTTCGCCGAGATAAGCGATCTTGTCGTGTTATTCAACTTGGGATGCAGCCTCTGGGGTCAAATGTCCTTTTCGTGGTCTGTTACGACACTTTTACGTCGTGGAATATCTTGTGCAAGGTGTCTGCCGAGTGCAAACAGAGGGGATATCGTGGGAGAAAAGAATAAGTTGGCAAGAAGAAAAAATGTGAACGTCGCCAAATCAATGTTATACGCCCAACTAACCATACTCAAAATTTTATTTCAGTAAGAAACTTAAACAGTTAGCTCTACTACGACAACATCAAGAAGATTGCCGTCTGTGTTTTGCCCACTCATTGATATCTTCCCATGGACACGACACCAAACAACCAACTTAAACAGTTGCATTGTTTTAGTTTGTTAAAAAAAAAAATAAAAGATTTTGACAGTAATTCGAATGCTGGTTCGAATATTTTTAAAAAATATATTATTATTTTTAATTTTTCAACAGCTTAATTTTATTTTGTATCTTGTCTCACATATTGTGGTCCCACATTATTGGTAAACAAACGCTTGTTTTCGTAATTACCCAACTTTTAACGAGCTGTTAGAGACTTTCTAGAAGAAGAAAACTTAATTCAATTAGATTATATTGTATATTCAAACGAAATAAAAAAAGAAAACTTAAAGCACGTGACGTGGTACTACGGAGCTAGCCAAGCAACTTTTGTCGTTACATCTCTATTACATATATGGAAATTAAATAGACCAAAATATTCTCATATTTAGAATAAATTAAATATTCTTAATATTCTTAATTAAAATATTCTTAGTTTTAGATTATTTTTTTAACGAAAAGTACAATCTTTTTCATAAAAAAATGGCTACAATACGAGAGATGAATCATACACATACATAAATGAAAACAGCTCCAAAAAATTCGCCAAAAGCATTGTTGGCTTAGTTTGGAAGCGATATTAGCGTCACTAGGAGAACTGGTTTCTGCGTACGTTCTTGACCCGGCCTCATCCTCTTCCCATTCTAGCCTCAATGGGTGATATGGACCTAACCTACATAAAAAGAAACACCGGTCCGCACCTGGGTAAACTTTGCTAATGGTTTGGGGAAAACGCTTGCCGAGGGGGTCAAACGATGTCAAAATTGGATAATCAAAAGCGCGATTGCCAATCCGCTATTTGATCACAAACTTTTATAATGACCGTAGTAAGGTCTTGCATTCGATTAGTTCAACGATACTCAAATTTTTTTAAAGACCGGGAGGGATTATTATGTTTGCTCCGTAGTAATTATATCACAGAATATCAGCCCTTTTTCTATTAAAAGACATCGATTAAAACAGTCAGGGCCGCCTCTGAACAAATGCGAAAATATTCAAAGTAGTCAAGTCAGTTCGAATATCATCGCACTAGAGCGAGAGGAGGGCAATTGGCGACGGGTGTCGCAATTTAGAGCCACAGTCAAGTAACGAGCCGATTCCTGAGTAGGCACCGAAAGCAACTGTTAAGTGAGACATTGGTACGCGCGAGCGCGCAGCGTTGGTGATTTAACGCGCACTTCCTCTGCACGGGGTTATTTAAGGATGATTATATTATTCGTCGGACATTTGTGGCTGCTCCTCCGTTTGTGGGTCGACAGTAATTTCCGCAATGCCAGGACCCGAACCTGGGACCTTTCACATGAAACGCGAAAGCCTTAACATGAACACATAAAACGCGAACGCTCTCCATCCCTCTTTACAAGGAGTAGGTATACAACTTTGAATTTCCACGAAATTCTCAAATAATGCGCATCCGAGATAAAACGAGGCAGCTTGATTTTCTTTTATATTCAACAAAATATTACTTACCCGAATGCTATTTGAATCAAATTGACAAACAAACATTTTTAATAACTTTTTAAATTGACCAATCTACACCTCTGTGTTCCATTTTGTAAAGATTTCTTTTACCCAAGACATTTTGTTCACTTTCTTCCGATACTGATTTTAGGAGAAGCCCGGGTGGTCTAGTGGGTTTGATCGCCACCCATTTACGCCAAAATTCTGCGCACTGTACCGGGTGCGATTCGATTCTCGTCTTAGTCATGGGTGTACTTTCTCTTTTTTTGCTAGTAAAAATTCTGTCTCATTTGACGGAGGTATATAAGGGGACCTGATCAAACACACAAGCCGAAAAATACGTAAGCATCCAACCTTATTTAATTAGACTATGATAAAACCTCTTGAATAAGTTCAAGTTTTTGTGTGAGCTCCTTCTACTCGTAGGAATATTTAAATTTCATAATTTCCCAGAATTTTTCTATCCAGCTTGATTATGAGATGGTAAACGCCTTGCCGTTCTTGGGTATTAAATCAATATTCTGGTCCTTCAGACAAAGAGCTCCATAGTAGGGTAGTGACTGAACCAATGGCAACAGCACTATGGACCAACACGGAGACAATATAGGGTGGCATCATAACGCTAGCTGTCCGCTCATTGTAACGGGTGCGGGTTCGATTCCCGCCTTTGCCCTGGGTGTACTTCCTTTCTCGGTATCAAAATTATAGATTAACTAGCACTTTTGCCACTCTATTCGGGCTCCGTAGTGAGCCATGGCTGCCGATGGCAGCTCAGTACAAGTCGTTCTTCTACCCTACTATAGAACTCTTTGAATTCAGATATACCCAATTACTTCTTCCGTGTAATGACTGGTAGTCATATAGGGCCAAAAATAAATATCTTTCTTCCAATGATGGTGGAGGATGAAGGGTATATCAGTACTCCCTTTACATGGTTGAAAGATTCTTCCCATAGGGATCATAGTAAAAGTATTCGAGTGGCAGATCATGTGAGCTCCAATTGCGTCTGTGGAACAAGCATGGAACTAAGATTAAAGTGGCAATCTTACAAATGTTGCCCCACCTCTTTAATGAGAAAAATACTACGGTGACAACGAAAAAATACTATTAAATACAAAAAATTAAAACAAAAACGTCAAAATACAAGCTGCATTATGTCAACTTTTTAGTGACTATTTTAAAAATCCGTGTAACGCTTTTTTACTAAAATCCATCCTCTTACAACTAACAAGCATATGTTGACTGCGTTAAGTATCGTGTTGGCATTTAAAAGCAGTCTGCTGTTTCTGCTGCTGTGGATATTAGTAAAAGACACTGGCAAGCATCTGTCATTTGTGTATGTGTGCGTCTTGTGTTGTCCTACTTGACGATGGTTTATAAGCGGGTCCTTGCGACCAAGCACACAAGCCTGAAAATATATGTCAAACCAACCACTGGCAAGAATGACGCGGTAATCTTGGCTCCCCGCGGCCGCAATTGGAGTTCATGTGATCCTACCACTCTAATACTTATACCGAAGATGATTCTATTCTCAATTTCCTGAAAAAGAATTGGTTTAGACCAGTGGTTTGGACATTTTCCTATACTCATTCATGGCGTGCCACACCATCTCTTTTTTTGACGAATTTCTCTTTAGGTTTGATTTCTACATTCTACGGGAATATAATACAATCTGGTGATGCATAATGGTTGTACTTACTACCACCAGCAGCAGCATTGGGATCATATATGAAATAAGACTCGTCACCCATGAAGAGTTACAGTCCTGATCCAGATGGAACCGATTAAAATTTTTTGAGTATATATTCTTTGCTACTCTCTTGTGTTTGATTTCGGAACCGTTCGATTTTCTTAAAAGCTTTTACATTCAAATATTCCTTTATGATTTCGTGCACACAAGATTTGGATAGCTTCAATTTTCAGGTGATTTGACGAAATGAAATGGTATCAATTTTCTTTTCCACGATTTTCTTTACCTCCGTTATAAGAGTTGGGTTCTTTTCCCAGATTACTTTTCTGAAATTTCAAAAAATTCCGATGTTTTCTTGTTCGCCGTACTGTTTTAAAAGACGATAGATCGTCGCTTTTGAAATTTACCATTTTTTAAAAATGTTTAAAAACTACATTCTTATATTTTATGCCTAAGAAATTATAGAATTGTACAATTTCTTTTCAAATAGCGTTCAATAAATGAGCTGACTTGGTGAACCTTGCAGCAGCAAAAATAAAATCTTATCTTATTTTACAGTGTGTGTGACCTACTTTCTCCTGATAGTGTCAAAATTTGCATGTTAAAAATTTCTAATACAGCAGTTACACATCGTCAACTCCGTTGTCAACTCTGTTGTCAACTCTGTTTTCAACTCCGGCTTGTACAATTTGCCCTTCAACCATTCGACCTTTGTTGGCGTGAAGTTGGCGAGTGATTGTATAACGCGGCGATTTTATTCAGTGTTTGTGAATATCAGCTGAGATATGGATGAAGAAATTTTGATTGCTGCTTGTTACAGCATTACATTTGTGTGTACGAAAGTATATCTTGTTTTTTTTTCATGTAATGCATCGACAATTTTGCGAGAAAATAATTATTTGTCAAGAAGATCCGTGTAAAGTTAGACGAAGGTACTCCGGTACCAGTATTTGTGCAGTTTTTAACTATTTGTACCATCTTTAAGGGGTACATGACTGTTTAAAAAATTTTTTAAAAAAAAAGAAAACGGGACATGACTGTTTTTTAACGGGGCATGACTGGAATCTCTGCTGCCGGTCCCTGCCCATTATTAATATTTTACCGGGAATTTTTTTGTTTTTGTTTTAAAGTGCATTTTTTTTCTGGATTATTATTTTTTTTATGACTGTTCTTTTTCGTACTTATATTTAAATCTTTTAATGCCGGAGTATTACTGATTGAAATCAGGTCAAATAAAAAAGCGTTTTCAGTATTGTCCGCCAAAAATTTCGAAATTATTTGTATTAAAATAACTGATTAAGTTAATAACTCCAACCAGGTTTCAGTATTTTAATGCAAAATCTTGTTTAAAAATTAATTGTTTTGATCACGGGTAAGATATAAATAAGAGTTTGAATACTTTAATTAACATCGAAACATTTTATCATCAACATATTTTATAGTGTCAAATTTTTAATTTCATTCATATATGTAATTGAATTTTATTTTCAAAATAATGAATGCGTCCTGCTTTAAATAAAAAAAATTAAGAAAAACTCATACAATTCAATTTGATGTTTTACATACTTTTTCGAAGGATCACTTAAAAAAAGAGATAACACTCCAAGATGTTTGCTATTTTCCTTATGGCAACCTTTCCTTTGAAGTCGAGAAGAAAAACCGAAAAAAGATGGGTTCGTTACCTTGAACACCAGCTTCAACTGAGTGTAGAAGATCTACGTGTAATACTTTTACCTTGAACCAGTTCAAGGTCAAGTTGAAATGGAAGTTGAAGCCGAAGTTGACGACGTGTAACCACGGTATAACATTAGCCTAGCCACACGAATTGCCTCATTCTCACCGCGGAAAAGCTTTACTGTTGATATTGAAGAAATTGGACTTTATGTGGGCGAGAAAAAAAAGAAAGTTTTTTAAGTGAAATAATTGCAAAGTTATGTATATCGGTTAGTAAAAGGAATAAAATATGATGCATTCTTCGACTGCGTATAACATTGTTTAAAGAAACTTACATATCATTGTTAGAAACGATTTGTATAGCATTGTTAAAAACAATTTGCATAGCATTGTTAAAAACAATTTGCATAGCATTGTTAAAAACAATTTGAATAGCATTGTTAAAAACAATTAGAATAGCATTTCAAATCCAATGCAACAATTTTTTTTTCAAAATTTCATCGTCTTCCTAAATCAGGACATATCAGTGTTTAATGCCAAATTTAATATTAAAATACTCTCCAAAAGCAATAATTTTGGAAATACTGTAATAAGAAAAAAAATGTTACGTATTAAAATTTAATATTTTTCTTCATACTCAATTAGCGCGATACCCTTTCATTTTAAAGGTTATGAGGCCGTGGAGAAACAAACTACGAAAATATACCATTTAATTTTAAAATTACAAAACAATACCACAAAATTTTTAGCTGCATTTTGGAATCTTTTTAGCGACTTAAAAAAAAACCGTGAAACGCTTTGCTAGTATTTTTATGGTATGTTATCGTAATTTTAGAATTAAATGGTATTTTTTCGCAGTATTTTTCGCCTTAGACTAGTGGCAATTCTGGCCTCTTTGCCCTGGAATTCTGATCTCCATGCGCGTCCCGTCGTTATCAATGGAGATCACGTGATATGATCCATGCACCAGCCTACTTATCTACCTTGACTTGTAATATTACGAGGCTCTCGCACACCAGCTTGGTTGTCAATCTCGTCACTTGATCAGTGTTCTAAATTATGAGGCGTAATTTTCTGCGTTAAAGCTCCTGTGAGCTGGGAATAGATAAGCGGGAGCGTTCAACTTAAGGGGTCTAAGGAGTCTTAAAAATGTGCAAAGAAGATACTACAAAGCAAAGTTTGATCTTTCATGTCATTTTTGAACTACCGAATGTATAAGTATAATTTTTTTTATATGTAATTCTACAAGATTTATTTATTATAAAACAAGTTTTAAAATTTATGAAACTTTATCCAAAACTAAAATAAATGATATTAAACATGAAGGTACTTGAACACACTGTGATTAGGCTTGCGCGGCAAATTGTGAGGTCAAAATTGAAAAAATGACCAAGAAAATGACTTTATATTGTACAAATATGTACAGACTAGGACTTATACCTAAATTCTCAGCTCAATTTCAATTAGAAATTATTTTTTTAAAAATTTAAAATCAAAATTTTTAATTTTTTAATAATTTTTTTAGAAAAAAGTTCTTAAAATAATTTCTAATTAAAATTGAGCTGAGAATTTAGGTATAAGTCCTAGTCTGTACATATTTGTACAATATAAAGTCATTTTCTTGGTCATTTTTTCAATTTTGACCTCACAATTTGCCGCGCAAGCCTAATCACAGTGTGTTCAAGTACCTTCATGTTTAATATCATTTATTTTAGTTTTGGATAAAGTTTCATAAATTTTAAAACTTGTTTTATAATAAACAAATCTTGTAGAATTACATATAAAAAAAATTATACTCATTTATTGAGTAGTTAAAAAATTACAAGAGAGATCAAACTATGCTAGGTAGTATCTTCTTTGCACATTTTTAAGACTCCTGTGACCCCTTAATGTAACCTTAATTTAATTTTAGAATAGGAAAAAAATATTTACAAAACAAGTTTAAGAAAGTAAAATAAACTTTGTTATCGTTGCCACTTTTACGCAAATGTGCCACCTGAACCTTCGACTGAAGTAAAATTCCACAAACATCATTATATTTCCATGGATTCTGGTAATATTTTCAAGTGCAATACTCATCCGAAAAAGCTTCACGTTTTTTTTTTTAGTTATAAAACATTTCCTCTGGCCTATCTCTAGCTTTCGAGAGAAGCCTTAACGCAACCAACCTCACGTTTGGTTGTCTCAAAGAGAGGTCCTTTTATTATTATTTTTATCTTTCGTTTTGCTGGTGGATCGTGATCGAACTTTTGACAACGAGCCGAAATATAAAAGGTGGCGCTAATAAAAGTGGCCCTGGCATGGAGCTAAGAATGCAGGGAGAATGCTTGGCGAAAAAAAATATCTTGAAGCAGCCTAAAAGCTTCCACAAGTTGAATTCATAAATTATTCAAGCTCTCAACGGCGCCACTTGGAAAACGCATTTTTCATTGGTTGGATCGGTCGTGGCTAGACTAGAGCTGCACATGGACTATTGACGAGTTCAGATCTTTGTGCGAGCTGGCTAAGTGTGCGTTGATCAGATCCGTGTACATGTGAAGATGGCTTGGTTTCCGGAAAACAATTCGCCAAGCGTCTGCTTGGGCCTAATATTAAAGCGATCAATGGACTTACATGGCAAACCTGTTTTTGCATTGGTTTTGGTTTTGACTTGGCAGAATTTCCTGTCGTATCCCTACTTCTAAGCCGGGGTACTTTTATCTGCTCCCCCCTTATGGGTCTAAACAGTCAGGTCTAAACAGTTCTATAGCCGGAAGTGCTCAACCTAAACCTAACCTTGAACTATTCAAAGATTATTCTATTTACACATATTTTATAAAGGATTTAGGGAGCGTGGTAGCCCAGTCGATTAGGCGTGGGGCACGCTTACACTTACAGCCCAGATATTATCGCACCAAAAGAGTTCTATGGTAGGGTAGAGGACCGACTCGTACTGAGCTGCCATGGCTCACAAAGTGGCAAAAGTGCTAGTTACTTTATAATTTTGAAACTGAGAAAGGAAGTACACCCAGGGCAAAGGCTGGAATCGAGCCTGCACCCGTTACAGCTCACGTACTGCTAGATGTTTGGCCTGCGATCCAAACCACTCGGCCATCGGGCCCCACATGGTGCTACTAACGCATACTAACGCTTTAAGAATTATTAGCATTTAACTTTGATCCTAGTAAGCGAGTTACTTAACGAATCAGATACTTTAATCAAAAATCCGATGTTGTTAGAAAAGTTCTTTAAATCTAAGATAACGAATACAAATATTCTAACTCAATTTTCAATATTTAGTTCGATTTTCAGTAAAAATTCTTAACGTAATCATTCGTTAATTCGATGATCACACAGAGCCGTCAGTATTTTGTGGCGCCATTCGATCCATTCGCCTGATTGAATTCAATCTTTAACCATTTTTAAGTTCTCCAAAAGCACCGTTAAATTAATGTAAATTAGTTTATTATGCCAATTTTATGATCCAGATTTCGGAAGTTTGCATGGAGTAATTTTACTCTACCATTTCTTCAGACGGTAATGAGAACTGACGTTGTTGTAGGCTGATGCTAATGAAAAATTCTATTCGATTTATGTCTGGAAATTTTACTTAACTATATGTATTTTGAAAATTAGGCTTCTCCCCCCAAACTTTTTCACTTAATGAATGAATTGTTTGATTATGGAATAACCGATCACTAGGAGTTATTTTCTTTCTTTTTAAAAAAAATATTTTTACAAAACTGAATACCAATTGCCCATTTTTTTTTCAGTTTACGGTAATTAAATTTTTTAGAAGATTATTTTGAATTTAATAGTTTTTTAAAAATATAAATTGGAATTTCATTTATTGAAATAAGTGTGCAATTTGTCAAATTTAATAAATAGCCGGCTAGATTGCTTTTTTCCCAGATAGTTGTATCTTCCATATGCATTAGTCGCAAAAACCATTGTAAATTTTTTACACTTACAATGTAATGAGCAATGAGGAATTGGTTGGTTGGTAGACATATATTTTCAGGCTCGTGTGCTTGGTCAGGAACCCGCTTATAAACCTTCGTCAAGTAAGACAGACAACACACACATACATGACAGATGATGCCATCTATCCCGCGCCACTTCCACAATTTAGACATGTCCCTGAAGGGGAGGGAAACAGTCCCCAGGGACCTGTACCCGAGGGAAACCGCCCACAGGACTTTCGGACCCAACAGATTTAACGAGCACGTTCTCCGCATATACTCGACAAACACAAACACCCATGCCTTATCGGGATTCAAACCCGAACTCAGTGGCTCCAAAGGCTAGCCCTCTAACCATTGTGCCACCGGGTCGGTATAAGGAATTCTTCAATGCTAAATAACTATACGAAATGGAATAAAGGTTAGTAGAAGCAAGACTTTGATTTCAGAACTAAAATTATACCACTAATATTAAACTTAACTTATAAACTATTTACATAAATCCTGTTTATTAACATTAATTTACCCATTAGCGTGACAATTAACACCGATACATTTCCTAATAAAAACGTTAGCTTCAAGATATTTTAAAATTCGTTTTTTGTATAGCGCAAGATTTTCTGCGTAATTTATTCAGTACTACCTCATTTGTCTTATATTCTATTTATTTAGACAAAATTAAGTAGAAAGCTACTTTTTGGATGGCAAAGAATTTAAACAAAAGTACAAGTATAATTTTAATCAGTTATGTTAATTTTTTTTGTTGAATACCTTGTATGTCAAGGTATGAAGCATTTTTCAAATATTCTAGCTTTAATAAATTTTTAAGCAGTTTTTTAAAATAAAATTTTAACGCAATAAAACTTTATATTGTATGAAAACTTTACCAAACAATTGAGTATAAGCGGATTAATATTAGAGAGGGTAAAATGAGGGAGTTAGTGAAAGACTAATATTGAACAATATTAAAGTTTTAATTATTTGCCTTCAATTAGATTATTTTTAAAGCTTTGATTATCGACTCAACAAATATTGACTCAGGAAAGTAATTAATTTTACGAAACAATAACGAGCTTGTTTTGTTAAACAAAAGTTGGACGCGGAAGCTTTATCTAGAATTAATTACTGCAAAACAACAGTTAAAGTTAACTTACAGAAATGTAATTTTAAGAGATTTAAAAATTTTCAGAACTTTCCATTATATCTTTTCCACATTATTTTGCATTTCTAAATATTTGGAAATTCAAAGAATTTCTTTTCAATAAAAGTTCGTTTATAAACATTAAACAAAACGATTCAATGAATAATATTTCATGCGTTGATGACGGATAAATGAGAATTTATTTGAAAAGTTTAATATTATTTGAAAGAAAAAAAACACGATTTCGATTTGAATATCAAACCACAACTTACAGAATGATTTATTTAAGTTGTCAGGGAACATCAGAATTCTAGATTAAAAGTGGCATGATCTTATTTTTACAACTTGGCGAAAGATAATAAAATATGAAGTCTTAACCGGGGCATCTTACGATGATTGGGAAAATGTATTGTGTAATATTACTTCACAACATTTTGTGAGGTAAAGTTATATGAATAAGATGTTTACTCCATTTACACCATAAGAAATGTACAATAATTTGGTGCAAAGTTACTCTATAAATGTAGAGTTTACTTACTCTATAAATGAGCCTTTGGAGCTGCTGGGTTCTGGTTTGAATCTCGGTAAGGTGGGGATGTTTGTGTTTGTCAATAAATGTTGTTATTTGTCTTGTGTTTTTTTGTCGTCCTTCTTTGTGTTTCTCTTGTGACTGTCTCATTTGGCAAGCGGGGTAACGAGCTATAAAGCATATGACCTTCCTTTCTGGAGAGCGCAATTCCTGTCATTTGTCATACTCAATAAATTTGATGTGATATTACTCAAATTGGAATTTATTAAACTTAGTGTACTATAATAATTCAATAAGTTCAACGAAACGTTTCTCCATAAATTTAGTGTATCAGTACTCAATACATTTTATGTCATGTTACTTCATAAATTTAGTGTTTAATACAGTTATTTAAGAAATAAAAACTTTGCATTAGTATTTTTACTTTCCATTACCTAATTTTAAACAATAAGGTAATGAAAATATTTGTGATACATGCGTCGAAATACGAAATTAAGATTTCAGGTTTTTACGCGTTTTGGAAGGGGCTGATTCTAAAAAAGCGGCTATTGAACATTGGTTGGTCTGTCCGGTGGTCCGTCTGTCTAAAACCACTGTCCACTCTACAGTTCCAACTAAAAGAGCCAAGGACCTCAAATTTGATGTACGAGTTCATAGTACCAGTGAAGAAATTTGCTAATGGTTTGCTCAATGCGTAGGCTAAAGCTAAAGTTTATTGTAATAATGCAATGTTTGTGTTTTTCAAAGCGGAGCAAAGCAAAAAAAAAACAAGTAAGAAGTTATTTAAAGACATTAATTTTCCAAAAAATGTTAATTTGACTTTGGAATTTTCCATTCTCCACTGATAAAATTTCGGCCGAAGATTGCACCGGAATCCTGGAACTGTCTTGGTTTGGTTTTGAATTATCGTCGCCCTAGAGCTACACGAGGGCTATTGGCGACGGGCGTCGTATTTTAGAACCACAGTCAGGTGACGAGCCAACACCTGAATAGGCACCCAACGCAACCGTTAAGGGCGACATCGTACGCAGCGTTAGGACTTTGAAGGATATTTAACGTGCACTCCCTTACACGGGGTATTATTCGTCGGACATTTTTGGCTGCACGGGCCGTTTATAGGTCGGCATTAATTTTGGCGATGCCCGGACCCGAACATGGGACCTTCCGCATGCTAAGCGAGTGCTTAGCCGGCTGGGCTCCCCAGCCCCCCTGGAACTTTTTAGCTGTCACCACTATTTGGAGCGTGAATCTACCAATTTTGTGGTGAAACCATAGCTTTGATACACCACAAGAGTGGCGGATCAACGCTCCAACACTATAAAAAAACCTGTTGTTTTTGCAGTTAAAAACTGTCTACTTTGACGCCAGTAAATAACTGTCTACTTTGACGCCAGTTAATAACTGTGTGTGTTTTAATGCAGTTTAAAACTGTAATTTTTTATAGGAATACTGTACATTTTTTTACAGAAAAACTCAAATTTTAACAGGGAGAAACTGTTATCTTAGCAGGGAGAAACTATTAATTCAAACGCGCAAAGAGTAACGTGATTGAAATAATAGTTAAGCACAAATACCCTATACTAGCCTTCGCCGCCGAGTAATTACTTTGTCGCAGATGGTTAGCTTTGGGCTCGCACACAAGAGGTTCTTGGATCAAAGCCGGGCACGGTACATACGTTTTCCAGGAACCTCTTACGTGCGAGCCCAATACTAAACCGTCTGGAACAAAGTAATTACTCGGTCGCGAGGGCTAGTATTGAATATTTTATTTTAGCAGGGAGAAGCAGCTAAATTAACAGTTTTCCCTGTTAAATCAACAGTTTTAACTGTTAAAATTACAGTTTTTTTTGTAAAAAAAATTACAGTTTTCAACTATGAAAAAAATGGTTATTAACTGGCGTCAAAGTTGACAGTTTTTAACTGATAAAACAACAGTTTTTTTTTACAGTGTGGCAGCTCTAAAGTTCCAGAATTCCGGTGAAATCTTCGCGCCGAAATTTTTATCAGTGCATACCCAAATACAGGGTGGTTATAAAATAACGATCGCTATTCGGAGTGGTCTGTAGCTGCTTGAATGAATAATCCAAATGCATCAAAAATTGAGACACTTACTAATCAAGAAGGGGGGAAAAGAATGCAATCATAAAAAAAGACAGAATCCAAGAAAAATCACAAAAAAGAATAATCATAAAAACAAATTCGTCTCTTGACCAGGGTTCTAAATTACGAGGCCTAGCCAATTATAGCTAATTACGACCAGCACATCCAATTACGCCTCGTAATTTAGAACCCTGGTCAAGTGACGAGTTTGTTTTTTATGATTCCATTCTTTTCCTCTTCTTGATTAGTAAGTGTCTCAATTTTTGATGCATTTGGATTATTCACTCAAGCTACAGACCACTTCGAATAGCGAGCGTTATTTTATAACCACCCTGCTGTATACAAAACATACGTTATGCCATTCTGGCTCAAAAATACAAACATAAGCGCCATTTAAAAATAGTTTAGTATACGCAGCCAGACCAAAGCGTATCTAAATAATAATACACAAAAAAATCATCACGCACAAAAGACATTGCACGCCATTTTGAAATTACCAAATTGTTTGAAGCATTCTTTCTTTCTACATCTTGAACAAAACCCCAATTTTAAACGGCAAAATATTGGAACTATGCCTTTTACTTATTGAGCTAATGATTTATGAGTTTTAAAAATATTTTTTGTTGTCTCATTAAAATGTATTGTCGTAGAAGGACTTGGAACGTGAGTTTTCGTTGGTTTAAGGAATTATTAGTATACTTATTCGGGTCTAATTGATTTGGGAGCTTAGGAAGTTTAGTTTTAGGCGTCAAGATAACTTATGTTGGAAATGTCTAAGGATCATGCTTATAATTTTACAAAAAAATAACAACTTTAGAATAACTCAAAGCTTATTTGGATTGCCTGGCCCAAGATGGAGTTCAAACTACCTTGAGTTATAATTTGGTAAGTAAAACTTGAGTAAATAATTTGGATTATATTTATTTAATAAATTTAAAAACAGAAGTAATCTCTTTTTATTGTAGATTAAAATATTGTCTAAAGGTTCTAAATCTTAGGCTAATAATTATATTCTCCTCACCATGGAAGGTATCTATAATAATAAAAGAAAGAGTCTGTCTGTGTGTATGTATGTGGATCGCAAAAGATCTACTTAGACTGCTCTAAAAAATTCGAAATTTTCAATATAGATTAATTTTCATACCAATGTGTGCACATGAGGCTTAGTTTTTTTTAAAAAAATTTGTTCTATTTTTAAAGAAAAATTTGAATTTTCTGAAAAAAAGTACACCACTTTCTCTTAAATTGGAATTACATAAAATCAGTGTATTGCAATTTTCAATCTAAATAGTTGAAAAGTTTTTCTTTATTATTATCATGTACAGTTTGAATCTAAGGAATTTTTTACAACAAAAGAATTCTTGACATTATTCAATTTATTTAGGTTTATTATTACACACGCCCACTTGCGATATCTTGAAAAGAATATTCTTGTAAATAAAAAACCAGGCCATCTTTAAACACGATTTTATGAAAAGAGAAGCATTCATTTTTCTTTATAAAAAATTCGAACAGTGGAGTTGCGGGTCATAAAATTCTACTTCGTCCCATATAACAGCGGAAAATCCCGCCATTCTGAAATTTAGAATGTCTTTTGTGGCTTTTTGGAATATTCAATTTACTGGTATAAAAAATGTCTTCTGCAGGCAACGCAATTTAAAAAATAGGTTGGTTAAGAAATAACTAGATAGAGGGTTTTTTTACTTGACATAAATGCAATATATTTTTTAAGCAAACAACAGAACTAAAGCAATCGATAATTTAGCAAACAAAATTATTAGATTTAATTTGTATTAATTGGCGAATGGGGCTAGAAAAAGGGCCCGAATTGGCTTTAGATAATAAGAATAAACCGAGCAGCAGGGACCCTTATAATTTTAAGAGGCTCTAAACCAGCAAACAAATTTTAGAAAAGCAGTCGGTGCAATTTAACTGCTTTTATCAGATTTTGGTAAATTATTTAACGATAGGTTTACAGTAATTCTATACCAAACTATTTTTTTAAAATCTTATACATAAATCAAAGTTTGTCCTAATGCAAGACTCGATCTTTCAATCTTTTGATAACCAGAGCCTTTCTTTACCGAATACTCCATACCGGCTTGATGGAATGCTATTACGCTCTTTTAAGAATATTACTACGTACCCTGTTACGTAATTTAATTTTAAATAACACTATCTATAAAACACCATATTGCGATTCTTCCTGAACCTACCATTTTCAAAGGCCTCCTTTTGACCTCCAACTAATAATATGATTTTTTTAATGTTATTATTGGTTTAAATTGGGCTATAGTTGGTTCAAATGTTAATTTTACTGTACTTTTGTACGTGAGATTTATTTATCATGGATTCGTTTAGAAGAGCAATATATATATCGTCACTTAAGTTCCCACATGTGCTATCGAACTTTGCAAAACAGTAGACATTTAATGAAAGGTAACCCTTGGCGAAGTTTCCAAAATAGTGCCAAAAGTCGGCCGATAACCCAACCGAAATTATAGGATAGGTTTGAATTACCGTCGCATTAGAGCAACACGAGTAGGGAGAACAAAAAAAAAACGTGTTTGTTCATTTAACACCGGCTGTTCGGACTTTCTTGTTACATAATATAGGTCTACATAATGTAATGCTGAGATATGTAACAAGAAAGTCCGAACAGCCGGTGTTAAATAAACACGTTTTTCGGCTCTCCCTCGTGTAGCTCTAATGCGACGGTAATTCAAACCTATACTATAATTTCGGGTGGGTTTTCGGCCGACTTTTGGCGCGATTTTGGAAAATTTGCCAAGGATTACAGCTCAGTGCATTCCTACCGTTTTGCAAAGTTAGATAGCACATGTGGGAACTTAAGAGACGATATATAGAAGAAAGCTACTGTGTTAATGACTAAAATAAAACCACTTCAGCATTAAAAATTGGGCTTGTTGAATGAAATTCAATAACTGTATCTCCGTATTTAGCCAAAAAAATAAAGAAATCCAAATGGTGTCAGCTCATACTGAAGGTTAATTTTCAGAAAAGGTATATAGCACGTTTCCCAAGAAAGACAAATAAAAACGTTTGACTAAGCGCAAACAACGCAGCTTGGAGTATTTAAGGGGTCACAGGCGTCTTAAAAATGTGCAAAGAAGGTACTACAAAACATAGTTTGATCTTTCATGTCATTTTTGAACTACTCAATGTAAAAGTATAATTTTTTTATATGTAATTCTACAAGATTTATTTATTATAAAACAGGATTTAAATTTATTAAACTTTAGCCAAAACTAAAATAAACTATATTAAACATGTAGCTATTTGAACACATTGTGATTAGCTTGCGCGGCAAATTGTGAGGTCAAAATTGAAAAAATGACCAAGAAAATGAATTTATATTGTACAAATATGTACAAACAAAGACTTATACTTAAATTCTCAGCTCAATTTTAATTAGAAATTATTTTTTAAAAAAAATTAAAATCAAATTTTTTAAATTTTTATTAATTTTTTTAGAAAAAAGTTCTTAAAATAATTTCTAATTAAAATTGAGCTGAGAATTTAGGTGTAAGTCTTTGTTTGTACATCTTTGTACAATATAAATTCATTTTCTTGGTCATTTTTTCAATTTTGACCTCACAATTTGCCGCGCAAGCCTAATCACAATGTGTTCAAATAGCTTCATGTTTAATATCATTTATTTTAGTTTTGGCTAAAGTTTCATAAATTTTAAAACTTGTTTTATAATAAATAAATCTTATAGAATTACATATAAAAAAATTACACTCATTTATTGAGTAGTTAAAAAAAGACACGAAAGATCAAACTATGCTTTGTAGTATCTTCTTTGCACATTTTTAAGACTCATTTGACCCCTTAAGGTAGGCGAATACCCAAAATTCTAAAATTTTTACTATTACTTTAATCGTTTCCAAATTTGGCGTAGTGATTTCAAATATAATAAACAATGCTATTTAGGCATTTTTTACATAAATATAAATTATTTATTTTAAACGGTGGTTTTCTACTAAAAAAGGAGGTTTACGGTAACAAGTCTACTACATTGAATTTTCATCCTATAAACATTAATTATGTGTTAAATTCTTCGTTTTGAGCTGATGCATGCAATGACCCTCTAGAGTTGCATACAAATTACAAGAAAAGAAGTTATTAAGAAAAATGTTATAAAATAACCACACACACAAAAAAGATTTTTTTCGATTATATTACACTTACACGTAATTATCTTACACGTAACCCCCCCCCCCTTTTTTTTTTTAGTTGAAAAACACCGTTTAAAATAAATCAATTATATTTAAACAAAAAAAATTGCCGAAAAAGCATTGTTCATTATATTTGAAATCACTATGCCAAATTTGTAAAAGATTAAAGTAATAGTAGCAATTTTAGAATTTTGGGTACTCGGCTACATAAGAAATTTTTTGAGAGCTTCTGGGCATCTAGAATATAGAAAATCTCATTACTTATAATGGATTTTGTCATTTAACCCTTTCAGTCCCAAAAAAATACTACACTACAGAAACATCTGATATTCACAAAATAAGCTTATTTTAGGTCAAATATACGAATTCCGCAAGAAAAAAAAATTCATTTAAATTTTTTATATGGTTTTTGAATCAATGTCAAAATTTTTTAATTGTGGAAAACAACAAAATAAAAAAATATATGTTACCTAAAAACACTTCGAGTTATATATTTTAAGGTATCTGACCATATTATAAAAAAAAATTTAGTAATTATTGTAACCGAAATAGTTTAAATTGTGTTTTAAATATGTGGAACTGAAGTGAACTGATCAAAATTCAAGAGAAACGCTTGTTGACTATTTTCAAAATAAAAAAAATAGTAGTTCTGACTTATATTGAGATTAAAGTAAAATATTGTCTGATAGAGCAAAGTGTGAAGAATCGAATGATGTGTGTTTGGATGTCGTAACGGGACATAAAAAATTTGAAAAAAATATTGAAAGTGATGATGCCAAATGGCATCACTGGGACTGAAAGGGTTAAACTTATGGACTTTGTAGCTTAACCCCATATTAACTTTTCTAAAGCATTTTTATGTTTATATTTTTAAGGATATTACATCTTTTTTATTATTAATGATTTTCTAAAATGAAGTTTCAATAAAGAATTGCGTAATTTTTTTGCAACTTTATTTTGTGTAAGATAAAGGGGTGAACTTTTGTTTGGAGTATTCGCAATCATGTTTCTAGATCTCGTTTAATTTTACCTTTTAAAGTTTGTGGCATGCTAGTTTAGAAGATCAGTTTGCCAAGAACCAGGAACTTGTATAAACCTCTTAAGACCCGAGCTAACTCCTACACGGCGTATATTCCAAATCTAAACATACTTTTCATACAAATGTATGTTAAAAATTGTGTTTGCAAAGAGATGTTTTAATTTTTTTTTAATAGTTACCGCGAGGCACGTCTCAAACTATAAATATATAAATTTTTTGTTCTATAAATACAAAAAGAAAGACCGTACCACTTATTTGTACTAAACATTTTATTGTAACATTGGTTTTAATGCAAACTGCCTTTAAAACTAACTATAAAAAGAAGTTGTTGAAAAGTTCGGAAAAAAGTTTAAAGTAATTTTTAAAGAACTCTAATATCGTATTGACCCTCGTTCAACTTCATTTTTTATAGAAATGAATGACTGATACCTCTAATCAAAGACTGAAAACTGATATTTGGATCTTCTTCTATCGAACCAGGTCAATTTCTGAACTAATTATCATTTAATTGTTTGTGGGGAAGTTTTAAAAAATGTCCCCAAATGAGAACGCCAGGTCACGAGGTTAAGGCTCCATGGAGGCCAGAAATAAACAGTCGGAACTGTACAACCCACAACTATACCATTACTCCGTGCTTTGAATCATGTTTGGAAACAGTTTTCCATTATTATATCAATTAGTGTAATGACTATGAGGTTTGCAGAAATGAAAAATTTATTTAACCGTTTCAGTCCCAGTGATGCCATTTGGCATCATCACTTTCAATATTTTTTTAAAAAAATTTATATCTCGTTACGACATACAAACACATATCATTCGATTCTTCATACTTTGTTCTATTAGGCAATATTTTTCATTAATCTCAATAGAAGTCAGAACTACTATTTTTTTTATTTAGAAAATAGCTAACAAGCGTTTCACCTGATTTTTGGAAAGTTCACTTCAGTTCCACGTATTTAAAACACAATTTAAACTATTTCGGTTAAAATAAATACTAATTTTTTTTAATACTATGGTCAAATACCTTAAAATATATAAATCGAAGTGTTTTTAGGCAATACATATATTTTTATTTTGTTGTTTTTCACAGTTAAAAAATTTTGGCATTATTTCAAAAACCATATAAAAAATTTAAATGAAATTTTTCTTCTTATGGAACTCTTATTTTTGACCTAAAATTAGCTTATTTTGTGAATATCAGATGTTTCTGTAGTGTAGTACATTTTTGGGACTGAAAGGGTTAAGCGTTTACAAAATCTTAATATGTTGAAATATTTTGTCGGCTTTACCCTTCTGGACGACCATTTTTTACATTATTTGGTAAAAGGTTTTTCTGACAAGATCTCTAAATGTTGGGCATTTGCTGACCTCGATTTGGATTTGTCATGGTTTTTTGTTTAAATACTCCACGCTGCGGTGTTTGCGCTTTGTCCCACGTTTTTATTTGTCTTTCTTGGGAAACGTGCTATATACCTTTTTTGAAAATTAACTTTCAGTTTGAGCTGACACCATGGGGATTTCTTCTTTTTATTTTGTCTAACATGGAGATCCAGTTATTGCATTTAACTCAACAAACCCAATTTTTAATGCTGAATTTTTTTTCTTTTAGTCATCGTAATATATTCATTTACACAGAAGTTTTCTCCTATCTATATGGCACTCTCGAAAAAAATCCATGATAAATAAATCTCACGCACAAAAGTATAGTAAAATTAACACTTGAACGAACTACAGATCAATTTAAACCAATGATAACATTAAAAGAAAATCGTATTATTATAGTTGGAGGTCAAAGGCAGGTTGTTGAAAAGTGTAGGTTGAGAGAAAAAATTTGCAATATGGTTTTTTATAGATAGTGTTATTTAAAATTAAATTACGTAATAGGGTACGTACATGGATATCATATAAAGTACTAGATTGGCAGATCACGTGACCCCAACGCTAACGGCGAGACAAGCCTGGAAACCAGAATGGCAACAACGGCCCCTTGCCACCACATTAAGGAGAAAAGTACTACGACAAATATCATTAAACTATGAAATAACAAAAAAATACTATAAAAATACTCATTTTTTTTAAAGTCGCTAAAAATATTCCAAAATGCAGCTAGTATTTTTGTGGTATTTTTTTTTCAAATTTTCGAATTTGATTTCATTTTTTCCGATGACGCCATATTATTTTTCTCATTAAAGAGATGGCAACACTGGTCCCATTGCCCTCACATTCTGGTCTCCATGAGCGTTCCGTTGTTAGCATTGGATGTCACGTAATCTGCCAAAATATTCATTTGCATGATATCTACACTGAGAAAAAAATACTGTAAACGCATACAGAATTTTTTTAGTAATGTTACAGAAATAACCAATTTTACAAAAAAAATAAAGTTTTTTTAATTCTGAACAAAAATCTTCATTTCTGCAGTTACAAAAAAATTCTAGTATTTGCAATTGCTTCCAACTTATCGTGTTCTTCTACATGAAGTTGCGCACGCATTGCCCCTAAAGTTTGGCCTCGATCGAGATTCGAGGCACCTATCGCCATTTTAAATTTATAACTTAGTTGATTGCTTCAAATGAATTTCAGTTATCATTTCCTGATGGTCTGTGTGCCGAAATAGCACAGTTGGGAGAGCGTTAGACTGAACTTCTAAAGGTTCGTGGTTCGATCCCGGGTTTCGGCAGTCTGCTATTCCTTTGTTGTATAGTGGTCAGTACCTCCGCCTGTCACACGGGAGAGCGGGGTTCGATTCCACGGCGGGAAAGCAGATATTTTTTCTTTGCAATTGCACGGAAAATGTGATATCCATAAATTTTTATTGTATAGTTACACATAAACATTACTTGTGTGGGATATATAAAATAGTCCTGTAAATCTACATGATATATACACGTAATGCTAACAAAATATATTGTGTTTTTACAGCACTATTTTTAGTAATTATTTACTAGAACTTTTCTAGGAAAAGTTTTTTACAAAAACTTTTTTTGTAATGGTTACATATTTTTTTTTTCACAATGTATGGGTATGGAGTAATATTCTTAAGGGGGAATAGGCGTGCAGGACCAGGGGTCTCCAAACTCAAGTGCCTCAATTTTAATCCAATGGGAAAAATTATTTTCTTTGCCACATTTCTCCGGCTGTATTGAATATTTTTACAAGCGGATTTTTTTATGTGATAAAAAAATCCGCTACAATTTGTTTGCTGGTTTAGGGCCTCTTAAAATTATAAAAGTTCTTGCTGCCCCCGAGTACACTGGGACAGACGTGCTCGTTAAATCTGTGGAGTCCAAAGTCCCGACGGTGTCAGCGTATTATGTCTCTCGAAGTTCCGTTGGGTGCCCGCTCAGGTGTCGACCTCGTCACTTGACCAGAGTTCTAAATTACGAGGCGTTTATTGGCTGTGCTAAAGCTCCTAATGGAGGCTAGAAATGGGTGTCGAAAACGATTACACTACACTCCTTGCTGGGCTGTGAGGCGCCCTGTGGTCAGTGTAGCGATCTACGGATCGGAAGGTCAAGTGATCGAGACCTGGTCGCTGAAAACTCACCGCGAGTATATGCGGAGTACGTGCTCGTTAAATCTGTGGGGTCCGAAAGTCCTGTGGGCGGACATTGCGCAGTTTCCCACGGGTACAGGTTCCTGGAGACTATTCCCTCCTCTTCAGGGACATGTCTAAATTGTGGAGGTGGCGCGTGATAGATGTCAGCATCTGTCACGTATATGTGTGCATGTGAGTGTTTGTGTGTTGTGACTGTCTTACTTGACGAAGGTTTATAAGCGGCTCTCTGAGCAAGCACACAAGCTTGAAAATATATGTATATCAACCAACCAACCAACCACTCCTTGCTGCACGGTTTATTCTTATTATCTAAAGCCAAATCGTGCCCTTTTTCTAGCCTTATTTGCCAATTTATACTAAATCTATTAATTTCGTTTGCTGAATTATGGATTGCCTAAGTCATGTGGTTGGCTTTAAAAAAAAAGAGAAAATATTGCATTTATGTCAAGTAAAAAGACCCTCTATCTAGTTATTTCTTAGCCAACCTATTTTTTAAATTGCGATTCCTGCAGAATAAATTTTTTCCTCCAGCAAATTGAATATTCCAAAAAGCCACAAAAGACATTCTAAATTTCAGAATGGCGGGATTTTCCGCTGTTATATGGGACGAAGGAGAATTTTATGACCCGCAACTCTACTGTTTGATTTTTTATAAGGAAAAATGAATGCTTCTCTTTTCGTAAAATCGTGTTCAAAGATGGCCTGGTTTTTTATTTGCAAGAATATTCTTTGCAAGATATCGCAAGTGGGTGTGTAGTAATAAACCTAAATAAATTGAATAATGTCAAAAATTCTTTTGTAGTAAAAAATACCTTAACTGTAAATGATAATAATAAAGAAAAAATTTTCAACTTAAAGATTGAAAGTTGTAATAGCGATTTTATGTAACGTGACATATTTTTTTTTTTGACATTTCTTTATATTTTTAAGTACAATTATTTAATTAAATATTAAGGTGGTATGGCTCTGTAGTAATATATACAAGGTTATTAAAATTTCGGGGGAAATTGTTTTGATTCATGAATTTAATAAAATTCTCCAAAATGCGTCTTGTGTACGTAGCAGAACAAAAACAGTTTGCTTTTTGGGTTTTGACTAACATGTATGGCAAACTAAAAGTCATAATTGCATTATCATACGACAATTTGATCTTCAAACTTACAAAATTACTGTTTTTTAAAAAAATATTTTACTTATAAAAAGTGCTGATGTTTGTGGCTAAACGAAGCAAACACTGTTGCCATTTATGGTTTTGATAAACCGGAAGGGCATGAACTATACAATTGCCTTAAAAAATATTAAGTTTGCATGTCTTTAGGGTTTAAATAGAATTAATTCTCGTCCATAGTACTTTGACTATGTATAACGCTTCAAAAATTGATTTTCCATTATTTTAGATAACAAATAGTTTTAAACTACACAATTAGAGTTTTATTTTGTCGAAAATAAGCTGAAACAAATTATTTTTTACTTTTAAGGTATACGGTACACAAAAATTAGTCAAAATATCGATTTTTCAGTTTTTAATTCTTATTATTCATAATATTTTCCTAAACATTTACTGAAAGTTTTATAACCATATCTTTTATCGAAAAAAAGTTATTAAATATTTTCTAGAGTCATTCCTATAAGTATAATATGAATACGCATTTCGTCTGCTTTCAACCTGTTTTCTCTGTTTAACGTTTTTTCAATTCATGTGTTTAATAAATACCTAAAGCTTTTTTGCTAATTAAGCTAGAATTTCGAAACTTTTAACCAGTGTTCTTACAAATAGTGCACAAAATTGTGTATGGAATAAGGTCTACTATGTACAGTAGTATTTTTGAAAAAACTGTTGAATTCAATAATTTGTAATGTTTTGATGTTTTCAGTATAAATGCATGTTACATTTCAACTGTCGCTCACATTTTAAAATCCATGCACAGTTCGTGACAAAATAGTTTTAAAAATAAACTATAAATGATTGATGCAGTTATTTTTAAAATTAAAAGAAGAGTAGCGTTTTAAAAGGTTCATAATTTGTTGACTTTTTTTTTTTAAATAAATGAAAAACTCCTTGTAATTGTTTGTTTTTATTGCTAGAAAATGTTTATTTCGAGCGAACATTATATAAAACTACTATAATTTACAATTTTATGCTATTATATCTTGAAATAATGTTTTGGGTACCGTATCCCCTTAAAGTGAAAATAAGGAAGTAGATCATTTTCAAAAGATCAGCTACTTTCATTTATTTTTGCCGCCCCGGTGGTGCAATCGTTAGGATGCTAGCCTTTGAAGCTGCTGGGGTCGGGATCGAATCCCGGTCAGGCATGGATGTTTGTGATTGTCAATAAATGTTATTTGTCTATGTGTTTGTGTTGTCCTTTCTTTGTGTGTCTCTTGTGCTTGTAAAAACTCTTTCTGTGTCTGTCCCACTTGGCGAAAGCTTATAAGCAGTTCTCTGAACAAGCACACAAGCTGGAATATATATGTACCTACCATTTCATTTATTTTTTTGTAGGTTACTCTTTGTAGGCGGTCATAAATATCAATTACCGAAGCGTAGACATAGATAAAAGATGCATACACATTTTTGTCATGCTTCAAAAATTATTTTATGCTTTAAGTTCTCATGAACCACAGTATTCTTATATCACAGATATCGATAATAACTGCTGGATCGAAAAACGCTCAAAAATTGTAAGAAACCATTAAAAAAAGTAATTTCGCAATGAAAAGAAAAATTAGACAAAACTGGCGATGAACTATACATTTTTATAAATTTAATCTTAAAAAAATTATTTTCAATTTTTACAATTTTGTTATTTTTTGTTACTTTAAAAAAAAATTTGTCATACTTTTCAGATTTATTGCCACTCAAGCATTTTTTAAACGTAGCTTCAATATTATTGCATGGATTGATTTAATTTAAAATGCGCTTGGTATTAACAAGAATATTTTGAAAGCTATATAAGTTCTCATATGTAAAGAAGTTCAAATTTATGAAAAATCTAGGATAGTATAAAAAAAACTTTTTGAAATTTCGAAATCAGATTCCAAAAATACGTTATAAAAAGCTATTACAATTAGGCTCGCAGACAAAAAAAATATCGAAGCTATTGTTATTTTTAAACAATTTATTTTTCTTTTTAAGCAGTTATAAGCGTGTGATAATTCTTCCGTATATAAATTAAAATTTTCTATTCAAAAACTTGATTTTAATGACAGCAATCTTTATATAGGTAGCATACACAATCGTACAAAAAAAAATCACTCAACTAAAGCGCATTATTAAAATTCAATGGAAATTTTCTTAGTTAAGAAAATTGAAATCTCTTTGTTGAGTTCAATTAGGATAAAGAATAATTTTAAAATTTTCAAGTGTTTTCTAGCGTAAATTTTTTTTCTTAACAAGCCCAGAAACTATGATGAAAATATCAAAGAACGTTGTCGAGCAAACAAAACTATGATTATTATTATTTTGGGAGAAATACCATAAAAACATGCATTGAAAATCATTAAAAATATTAATAAAAATAAATTTATTCATTGAATTTTACAAGATTTTGAAAACAAGTAATGGATGAGCACATGGGAAATAATAATTTATTGATACCGTGGAAATTTTTTTCGGAAACAATATTTTCTCTTTTCATAAAATGCTGCATGTTTTCTGCGCTAAGCCGTTTTTAATGACTTTTTGCATCTCTTAAAAATCACAAAACACCAGTATCTAGAAAATGTCTCAAATTCACGTAAATTTATGTTATACAGCAATTGCTTATAATTGAAATTTTTTTTACTTATCTTTTATTTTCCTATATTTTTTAATTTTTTCACATTTCTTTAATAACACAGTTATTTAAAAAAAATTTCAAGCAATTTTTCGATACTTTTTCCTACATTTACGACCAACTTCACTGAAAATAAGTGAAGAATTACTTGAAAAACATATTTATGTTAAATTCGTTAAATAAGTTTAGAGAATTCAAAGACAACTTTAGTTTAAAATAAGCATAAGTGAACTTTAAAAAAAAAAAAAAAAAAACTGTTAAGTGAAGTCGTTCATTTTTCAAGGAGGACAACTATTTTCATTTCTTGTGGGTGATTGGATCTAGTCGAGTCATAAATAACAATTACAGAAGCATAAACGTATGCTGTAAATGATGGAATGCACACATTTTGTGTCATTTTATAGAACTATTTACGTTGTATCGTTGGTCATATGACAAAACAAAGAAAGTGCAAATTCTACACCAAAAGCGACCTTAAGTTTGCAGTATACAAATGTTCTACGAGAAAGAGGGTAAATAGTTCTAAGTACATTTTCGAGTGCGAGAATCGAATACAAAAAGGTATTTCACATTCAATAAACAAATTTATTTGTAATTTCAAGACATAAATTTATTATTTTTATTAGTTTAGCTTCAGTTAGAGTGTTATTTTAATTACTTTTTTACTTCGATTTTGACGTAACAGGGTTACGCACGAATATCAGGGTCGAAGGAGCAGGTGAAATTTCAGCGCCAGCAGCGTTGTTTACGCAGATTCCTCCGCCTAGTACATTTCTCTGCTGCAAACTTTAGCTCGGTGTTGGTGTAGGGATTCGCGATTGTTGAAAATGGTGCGCTTAATAGCATCCAGTTTTCCCTCTGTGTTTTTTTTTTGCACAGTCGGGGTTTTGCCATTCGACCGACGATATAGAATACTGATATTAATGCTGGCGCCTGTACACACGTATTAATTAAAAGGAATATTGTAGTGCACATCAACCTAGTATGTAAATATTCAATCAGAGGTTCATAAACCTTTTGGCTAGCTGTGCCCCTTTAAGAAATCAAATCAAGCTAAATCTATTTATTAACATAGCATTTAGGTGTACAGTTGTAGTGGTAGTGTAGCCGTTTCCGGCTGCCTATTTCTAGCCTCCATTAGGTGCTTTAACACAGCCAACAACGCCTCGTAATTTAGAACCCAGGTCAAGTGACGGTCGACACCTGAGCGGGCACCCAATGGAACTTCGAGCGACATCGTGCGCTGACGCCTTCGGGACGTTGGACTCCACAGATTTATCGAGCACGTCTGTCCCAGTGTACTCGGGTCCATCCGTCACAAGTTGGATTTTTCTACTCTTTCCCAGGTGTATAGTTGTAAGCAAGGCCGTAATTGCTATTATGTAATGTCTCGTATAGGTTTGAATATCATAATCGTTATTTAAAACCACCTAAATTTAAAAGTAAATTTTGTAATTAAGATACTTTTGAAGCTAATTTTTTGTTCATTATACGCATTATTGATTTTGTATGTAATAAACGTCGCACTAGATTTGCAATACAAGTGACATTTTCAATCGAACTAGTGATTTAAAATATCTTGCACGTTTTTTGCAGCAGCAGCGTGACGAATGTTTGTATGTGTCCTACTGTCAAACCTGTTGATATCATTGAATATTTACGTTCATACCATAGAGATCTTAATAAAAGTATTAGAGTGGAGATCACGTGACCTATCTATGCTAACGACGGGACGAGCCTGGGGGCCGCCATCTTGAGTCCGAGACCAACTTTTTTTAATGGAAATTGCTTAGAAAAAAATAAATTTGATTCAAAAATTACAAAAATATTATAAAAATACTAGCTTCAGTTTGGAATCTGTTTAGTGACTGTTGTAAGAAGAAAAAAAATTGGTCCAACGCTGTTTGAAAAATATTCTCCCAAAACTAATAAGCGTATGTTGACTGTGTTATGTTTCTTAAGTGTATGTACTTCGCGTATTCTTCTTCTATGTGACAGCGATGGCTGCAAGTTGCCTGGCAATGGGGTTGTTTCACGGCGAATCTGGCAACACCTCTCTTCCTCAATTAGAATTTCAAAGATGGCGGCCTCCATGCTCGTTTAATTCGAGATAGCCACTCATTCATCAATTCAGGATCAGCATGGGGAAATACGTGTAATGAAACTTTTTTTTCTGCACAATTTTGCGTTAATGAATTATTCGTACAGCCAACAACACAGCAAAAACTTGGCATTTAAAAAAATTAACTTCAATATTCTCAACGAAAACTCACTGCCGAATAACAAAAACAAAACATAAACAGTAATTCTAAAGTAGGAAGTGTCGGTCCGAAATGAACGGGTCCGATTCTAAAGTTGGTTGGTTGGTAGACATACATTTTCAGGTTTGTGTGCTTGCTCAGGGATCCGCTTAAAACCTTCGTCAAGTAAGACACACAACACACTCACCCACATATACACATACATGGAATCCTGTATGGAATGGAATCACATACATGGAATCCGGCATATACACATACGTGACAGATGCTGCCATCTATCGCGCGCTAGTTTCCTAACCGCTGTGCTGCCGGGTCAACACGGTAATTCTAAAGCAGAAACATTAAATTCTAATTGAGGATGACAAGTGTTGCCAGATTCGTCGTGAAACAACCCCATGGCATCACAAAAAGAAAAAGAATGCTAGGCAAAAAATAAAATTTCATTCTAAAATTAAAAAATAAATATTATAAAAATACTAGAAAAGCGTTTCAAGTTCTTTTAAAGTCACTAAAAATATTCCAAAATGCAGCTAGTATTTTTATGGTATTTTTTTAATATTTTAGAATTAATTAATTTCTTTTCTAAGCAATTTCCACTTTAAAAAGTTGGTCTCGGACTCAAGATGGCGGCCCTCAGGCTCGTCCCATCGTTAGCATAGATAGGTCACGTGATCTCCACTCTAATACTTTTATTAAGATCTCTATGGTTCATACATAGACTTTAACCCTCAAATGCATACTGTTACCGTTTGGTAACAAGTAACAAAATCTACTTTATTCTATTAAATTAGGGCTCCTCCTAGACAAATCTGTGTTTTTTTCATCTATTACATTTCATTTTAAAGTTTTAGTTACTAATAATCCTCATAGATGACAGTAGTAAAAGTGCATTAAAAATTAAAGAGAGTGAGGTTATTAACTTTTGTGAAATTACAGTTTAGGCAGTATTCAAAGTATAATAATATTAGTACTAAATACTAATAAATTGTTTTGCTAAATAAATCATAGTTAAAAAGGGTTATTTTGAAATATTTTTAGTAGTTTTCCAGTCATTATTAGCAAAATTGGAATTTTGCAGTTGGTTTTTGTCGTATGGAAAATTTTTTAAAAATTGAAATTATTTAAATTCTAATGCAGTTACATTTTTTTTTTGTATTTTTCCCATAATGTGTGACTATTAAAGATACCTATATATTTTTTTGGGATGAAAATAAAAATTCATGCATTAGAGGGTTAAACTTAAATTGAAAAACTAGTATCAATGATATGGGAAAAAATGTGTTTTGCTGATTAAATTTTACCACCAAAAATAAAATTAGTTAATCTTTCTTAAGAATTTTATATTGTTTTTAGTTCTATTCTTAATTTAATAACGTTTCAAATGAAATCAATTCAATAATACCAAATTTTCAATTTTCAATTCTCGCGCAAAACAAATTTATAAAGTAATTGATGAATTGAAAACACTATATCCAAGTATAGGGGAGACAGGAGGAATCATGCCATCCCGGTTTTAGTTGAAAAAACACCATTTAAAATAAATCAATTACATTTAAATAAAATTGCCCAAAAAGCATTGTTCATTATATTTGAAATCACTATGCCAAATTTGGAAAAGATTAAAGTAATAGTAAAAAAATTAGAATTTTTTGTACTCGCCTACCTTAATTCGCAACTGGCAAAAACGTTTCTTTCTACTTGTACAAAATATTAATTAAAAAATTCTTCAGCAATCTTATAATTAAATAATACATTTCACTACGCAAATGAAATGAGTTGCATTGCACATATCTAAGCAACAGCAATTAGGTGCGGATCCAGGAATTGCAAGTGATCAGGCGACCCCTCTGCACTGTGAAAAAAAATCTGTAACCATTACAAAACATTTTTTTGTAAAAAACTTTTCCTAAAAAATTTCTAGTAAATAATTACTAAAAATAGTGCTGTAAAAACACATAATATATGTGTGTTAGCATTACATGTATATATCATGTATGTTTACAGGGCTATTTTATGTATCCAACACAAGTAATGTTTCAGTAACTATACAAGAAAATTTTATGGATACCACATTTTCCGTGCAATGGCAAAGAAAAACAAAATGCCTACTATCCTACTACGTGGGATCGAACCCCGGTCTCCCGCATGACAGGCGGGTGTACCGACCACTATAATACCGAGGAATGGCAGACTGCCGAAACCCGGGATCGAACCAGGAACTTTTAGATTATCAGTCTGACGCTTTCCCAACTGTGCTATTTCAGCACATAGATCGCGAGAAAATTAGAACTTAAGGAGTCTAAGGAGTCTTAAAAATGTGCAAAGAAGGCACTACAAAACATAGTTTGATCTTTCATGTCATTTTTGAACTACTCAATGTATAAGTATAATTTTTTTTATATGTAATTCTACAAGAGAGATTTATTTATTATAAAACAAGTTTTAAAATGTATCAAACTTTAGCCAAAACTAAAATAAATGATATTAAACATGAAGCTATTTGAACTCATTGTGATTAGGCTTGCGCGGCAAATTGTGAGGTCAAAATTGAAAAAATGACCAAGAAAATGACTTTATATTGTACAAATATGTACAGACAAGGACTTATACCTAAATTCTCAGCTCAATTTTAATTAGAAATTATTTTTAAAAAAATTTAAAATCAAAATTTTTAAATTTTTATTAATTTTTTTAGAAAAAAGTTCTTAAAATAATTTCTAATTAAAATTGAGCTGAGAATTTAGGTATAAGTCCTTGTCTGTGCATATTTGTACAATATAAAGTCCTTTTCTTTGTCATTTTTTCAATTTTGACCTCACAATTTGCCGCGCAAGCCTAATCACAATGTGTTCAAATAGCTTCATGTTTAATATCATTTTTTTAGTTTTGGCTAAAGTTTCATAAATTTTAAAACTTGTTTTATAATAAATAAATCTTGTAGAATTACCTATAAAAAAATTATACTTATACATTGAGTAGTTAAAAAATGACATGAAAGATCAAACTTTGCTTTGAAGTATCTTCTTTGCACATTTTTAAGACTCCTTAGACCCCTTAAATTCATTTGAAACAACCAACTAAAGTATAAATTTAAAATGGCGATTGGCTAATTGAATCACGATCGATTAGATTAGTTTAGGTTTGAATTATCCTCGCACTAGAGCTACACGAGGGCTATCCAAATTAAGATCGAGGCTACAATACTAGAAATTATTTTGTAACTTCAGAAATGAAGATTTCTGTACAGAATTACAAAAACTTTTTTTGTAAAATTGGTTATTTCTGTAACATTACTAAAACATTTTCTGTATGTTTACAGTACTTTTTTCTCAGTGTGAAGTGTTTCTTTTTGACAAAAAGTTTTCCTCTTAAGGGGGTATGGGACACTTTTAACTTTTTTTTAATATTGCAGATATCAATATATTTTTTTTTCCATAAATGTATACTAAATATACTTACACTTTTAGATAGTCAAAGGTTTTAAATTATCATTACTTTAAAAAAAATGAAATGTGTCAAAAAGTGATGTTTCTTATTTTTGTTATAAGTCAAAAAATTATTTATTGACAAACAAAAATTTAGCATTTTTATAAACAGGAAAATGTATTTAACAAACTGTCTTTACCGATTTTTGCTATTTGACATTTTTTTTTAAATATTGAACTTTTTTTTTGATAATTTCACAGGTTCACTTTTTTTATAAAAATTAATAAATAAAAAAAATTATATACATCTAATCCCTAAAGACAAATTAAAGATATATGTTTGAAAAATGTGTGTGGAAAATTTTAACTCTCTATGGGCAGTAGATTTTGACTTATATCAATTTAAAGTCAAGAAATAATCGAAAACACGATCAAGGAGAAAAACAGCTTTGAAGTTTATCCCTTTCTTAAGGGGTCATAGGACTCTTAAAAATGTGCAAAGAAGGAACTACAAAGTTTAGTTTAATCTTTCATGTAATTTTTTAACTACTCTAGATATAAGTATAATTTTTTTATATGTAATTCTACAAGATTTATTTAATATAAAACAAATTTTAAAATTTATGAAACTTAAGCCAAAGCTAAAATAAATTATATTAAACATAATGCTATTTGAACATATTGCGATTAGGCTTGCGCGGCAAATTTTGAGGTCAAAATTGAAGACATGACCAGGAAAATAACTTTATATTGTACAAATATGTACAAACAAAGACTTATACCTAAATTCTCAGCTCCATTTTAATTAGAAATTATTTAAAAAAAATTTTTTGATCAAAATTTTGAAATTTTTATTAATTTTTTTTGGAAAAAAGTTCTTAAAATAATTTCTAATAAAAAATGAGCTGAGAATTTAGGTATAAGTCTTTGTTTGTACATATTTGTACAATAAAAAGTCATTTTCTTGGTCATGTCTTCAATTTTGACCTCCCAATTTGCCGCGCAAGCCTAATCACAATGTGTTCAAATAGCATTATGTTTAATATCATTTATTGGCTTTGGCTAAAGTTTCATAAATTTTAAAATTTGTTTTATATTAAATAAATCTTGTAGAATTACATATAAAAAAATTATACTTATATATAGAGTAGTTAAAAAATTACATGAAAGATCAAACTAAACTTTGTAGTTCCTTCTTTGCACATTTTTAAGAGTCCTATGACCCCTTAACTGAAGCTCTCCAAACCGCCCGAACGACTAAGGATTCGATAATGTTAATCCTATCAAATATTACGAGGAAGCAAACATTATAAACGTGGTTGGCCAACACAGATGTCATGACACAAAAAGCTACATATCTCACGTTCTACTGCAGACATAAATAAAATTTTTGTTTTATATTATTCTAAAATATTTGGTGTTATTTTTTAAGATAATGACATTTATTTTTAATTTTTTGAAGATTTTGTGTCCTATACCCCCTTAAGGCGTCATGGGAGTCTTAAAAATGTGCTTTCATGTAATTTTTGAACTATTCAATATATAAGTATAATTTTTTTGAAATATGTAATTCTATAAGATTTATTTATTATAGTTTTTTTTTTAATTTATGAAACTTTAGCCGAAACTAAAATACGTAAATGATAACAAACCTAACACTATTTGAACACATTGGGATTAGGCTTGCGCGCCAAATTTTGAGGTCGAAATTGAAGAAAGCTTTATGTTTGTTATCATTTATTTTAGTTTTGGCAAGAGTTTCATACATTTTAATTTTTTTATAATAAATAAATGTTATAGAATTACATATAAAAAATTATACTTATTTATTGCGCAGTTCAAAAATAACATGAAAGATCAAACTATGCTTTGTAGTACCTTCTTTGCACATTTTTAAGACCCCTATGACCCATTAAACCAGGGGTTCCCAACCGGTGGTACGCGTACCACTAGTGGTACGCGGAAAAATTTCAAGTGGTACCCGTGAAAGTTTTATCGATCGTATACACAAGATAGTTCAATAAAAGATTATTTTAAAGAGAAGTCTTTCTTCTGTATCGGATGTAAATCCGAGTACCCTTTGATCTTTCGTCAAGCTGCACTATTTTTGATGCCATTTGTTACGAGTTACTTGTGTGAGCCTCATAGCATAGGTGTTAGAATAGATTTAATGAACGCTTGTACATTAAAAATAAACATAGAAGTACAATAAGTACCATACTCCCACAAACAAACAATAATAACAAATTTCGACTATAAGAGTACAATATAACTATATACTATAAAAGTATATTTTGTATAATGAATAACATTTTACTGAGTTTGTACGACTTTTTTTATTTGTATATTTTTAGACCTATGGGTGATAAACAAAACTGTAACTTTTTTACCATATTAATCTTTTTATTTCTCCTTTATTGTAAGTATACCATAAATCAACAAATATCTAACCCTTAAATATGAAGTTCTTTTAGGAATTTAATTCAAAAAGCCTTTTAACACTTTTAGAAGAGTAAATATAATACGCATATTAAAATATTTAGGTCTGGTGGTACGCCAAAATTTCTCAAAAAGTCAAATGGTACGCGGGTGCAAAAAGGTTGGGAACCCCTGCATTAAACTATTCCTATAATCTAAGCCCTGAGTACATGAATAGATGTTTTGCTAATTATTTGTGTTGAGTTATCAAAATTCAATGGATATAGATAATTATGGTTACCTTCTTTCTTCGAAGCTTAGATATATTTGTTCAAGACGGCTTCTTTTATGGAAAATTTGTTTCCAAGGAAATTCCAAGTCAGGTTCATGCACTCGGTGTATAATTTTGACAGTTTATGTCACAAGGATTGTCAACAAAGTTTAATTTATTAGTATTTGTATTCTTAACTTTAAAAAGACAGAACAACTATCTGTTTAGGATGGTAAAGGATCCCGCTCTTCTTGATTGTCCACTTCCAATAACAGAGGACCTATTACAGGTCAGGTTAGGTTAGGTTTGAATTATCGTTGCACTAGAGCTACACGAGGGCTATTGGCGACGGGCGTCGTATTTTAGAACCTCAGTCAGGTGACGAGCCAACACCTGAATAGGCACCCAACGCAACCGTTAAGGGCGACATCGTACGCAGCGTTAGGACTTTGAAGGATATTTAACGTGCACTCCCTTACACGGGGTATGATTCGTCGGACATTTTTGGCTGCACGGGCCGTTTATAGGTCGGCAGCTATTTTGGCGATGCCCGGACCCGAACCTGGGACCTTCCGCATGCTAAGCGAGTGCTTAACCGACTGGGCTCCCCAGCCTCCTATTACTGGTCAGCGTCGCCAAGATTTTTTGCACACGTCCAATCACGGCAGGCGTTTTAAAACATCAATTTTCACCCTGTGAGAATGAGTCGTCCTTCTCTGACAAGTTTTCTGTGTTTTTGTGCAGAAAAAAAAGTGTTGAAACGAAATGGGGCAAACAAATACAATGTACATGTTTCTGTGAAAGCATAATAGAAAGTTACAGAATTAAATCTTGGTATAGCAAATATTTTTATTTAAATTTCACCATTACGTTCTGCCTTCGTCATTTAAAATATGGGCATTAACTTCTCATGCCATTTAAGAAGGTTTTTAATTTAAATATGATATTGATTAGTAATGACTATTTAGTTAAATGAGTTTTTAATTACAAGTAATTTTAATTAAATAAAATTTTAGTGATATGTTAAATCTATTTGAATCTTAGTCAATAAAGTTTTCTTTTGAAAGACAAATGCCTAAAATTCGTAAGCGATGAGGGTTAGTTAATGATATGCATATTTAATTTTTTTTTTATTATTTGTTACTTTGCTCTTAGAAATGGCGAAAATCTAGAAGAGAAGCTATTAATTATCACAGAGCATTTGGTTTCGGTATTTGCAGTTTACTGTGTTCCTGGTTGCTAACCATCTTCAGTGCTGTAACGCAAATACCACTGTTTCGTAACTTTAAAATTTATATACGGCTCTTGCTCTTCAATATTATTTTCGCATCCATCTTTATAAAACTATTTAAATGAAAAAATATGATTTTTTTAAAAATAAAGATTCATAATCTCATTTTTATTCTATTTACTTTTTATAAAAAAGCTCTTGTGCAAGACAAACCAACCACCACCAAAGAGATAAAAGGGCATCTATTTTTAGATACTTATCTTATCGAAAATTACAGCTATATTATCAATTTCTTTTTCTTTTTGATTTGTACTTCGAAGAGTTTGTTTTACTTTTTAACGGAAAATAGGTTTCCTTAAAACTTTTAAAATAAATTATTTTAATAAAGTGTATCATCCGTTCGGTTTGGCAACCGATGTTATTAGATACTAGAAAGAAAAAACAAATTCTTTCTTTTTGTTTGTCAGCTTTTACCACAGAGATCGTTGTTACTGAATTAGCTGAAATACTTTTAGAATGAGTAAAGGAGAGCCGACTTTCGAATATTCTAATGTTTTCCAGGTTTAGTATCAGAAATTCTTAATAATACTTTTGCAACGTTTGAGTAAGTCACTCGTGTAGAAAGCTTCGGTTTGTGTATTTAAAAGTTGGCTGTTTGGATTCAAGTCCGAAACTACTTGTTCATTTTAAGTCAGTTGCCAATTTCTTGTGTTTTTGAAGGTAAAACAGGTAATATTATTTCTGATCTGCATGTTCTTTTGCATGGAACATTAGTGAAGGTTTAATTAGTCGTAGGCTATAAGAGTCGCTGTCCCGGCGACATTTCGAGTTTGGCGACTTCTCGAAAATCACGTTTCTTGAACGCTGTCTTTGCATGCTATTTTTTTTCGGTAACCCTAAAAGTGGTCTCGATCAGCTCCTGGATGCGTGCAACGTTTTTTTTTTTTTTTTTTTTTTTAACATTCCCTTCTTTAGATTAGTATACTTGTTTTTCAGAAAAAGTTATGCTTATATTTTTTAATTTTTCGCCGGACCAACGGCTAGGATTTTACCCTAACCTGTTCAGGCTAGTTGCATAATGTAGTTTCCAAAGTGTCAAAAAATGTAGTTTATAAAAGGAAATTTCGTTTACTTACATAATAGCTTGTTTTGAAACTTGTACCAAGCTTAATATTTGTTTGTCAAGCAATCATTTTCCTGTGTATCAGGCTTTATAGGGATGTTAATAATGTGGATTTTTTGGCAACTAAAGAGGATGTTTTGTACCATCAATGATGAGGGTATGGTGTAGAATTATAATGTAAGACCCGCTATTCTTAGATAAGACTACATGTTAGAAAGTATACTGAGAGTATGTTGTATTCTTAGTGTAAAGTAGTACTAAAATAATTGCAGGAATTCTTCCCTTGATACTGAACTTTAAACAATACATTTTATAAGAAATATAACACATTACTTGTTTAAAAAAAAACTTGATAAAAAATTACTATATGAAATACTAAGCATTAAATAAAACATTGTATTAAAAGAGGAATTTTTGCAGTTTTTAATTTTTTTAATTTATTCCTAGTTTTAATATACAGCAACTTTTTATTTCTTGCTGAACTTGTTGGCGAGAAATAAAAAGTAATGAAAAAGCGTGTGATTGCCAACGAGATGCCATTCTAAAAACGAGAACTCAAAGTTCGATCAATCACATGACACAGTTCTGGAACATTCTGGAAGCATGAGTTTGACAACGTTGGGGAAAAATGGTGTCTAACGAGCGCTATTTTCGAAACCTATGGCAGGACAACGACATTTTTAAAATGCAATGATGACCATAAAACCAATATTATTAGCATATAAAATAAAGCTAAACATTTTTAAAGGCAGTGTTGATGACGATAATTGAAACATTCAAATATACTACTGAAAATTAATTTTTGAAAAAGTTGAATATTGAAACAATTTTAAGAAGTACTTTTACTTACTTACAATTTTAAGTACTTTTTCATTTGATGGGCACAAGTCATACATACACTTGCTGAAAATGTACAACCACCAAACAGAATATTTTCAATGGTTACTTTTAACTGTGTATACAGTGCTGTGTCGCCCAATCATTTCGCTTGGCTATATTTGTGCCCGCAAATAAAAAATATATAATTTTTAATCCTTGGAAAGCCTTAGAAACATAATTTTTTTATATTGAAGCAAAAATGAACCGTGTTAACTTTCCATTAGCATCAAAACTACTTTTCAGGTTGTGTGCTCCAGCATGATCCACTGGGGTCGTCTCTTGGTGGGTGGACTAGCTCTGCCCCTGGTGTTTCCCTGGCTGGTGTATAACCTGTACCGGTCACACTTCAAAAACAAGATCTTTAGGAACAGGGCCCTGGAGGATAAGGTGGTGCTTATTACTGGCGCCAGCTCGGGTATTGGAGAAGGTGACTGACAACTGGACTTTTTCTGTGATTTGCATACCTGTAGTGGTGGTAGTTAGGGCTTGTGTAGATTTTAAGGTTATTATAAAGACAAGTTATCTCTATTTTGTATTTGAAATACACTCTTTGCCATAACTTGGGTAAAAACAAAGAGTAAAAAGGCAGTGGGAAAAGCGCAGTTAGTCCGTTAGTTGGAAACTCTTGTAGGGTAATATTACATACAAAATGATCTGATCTGAATAAAATTTAGCCAAAGTACACTTTTTATTCTGATAATATTGCCAAATTTTCTCAAATAATCAAATCTGTTAGACCTGAAACGAAATTAAGGTTTTAAACATGTTTTGTGGATGGATTCACAAATAGTTCATGGAATTCTTTGCATGCATGGAAGGATCTTCTCCATAGCATATTTCTATTTATCCAACTTGGGTTGGTTACCTCTATACTCGTGTGTAGAGGTCATTTTACAAAACCTCAACATTATTAAGATTAACCAAAACATTTTGACATCCGAAATACATCCAAACTTGGCTACACCAACCTAGTTTACAATTTTCTACAGCTAATAATAATTAAAAAAAAAACAGATTATAAACTATTTTGGAAAATAAGTGCTTGAGTTAAAAACTGCGTTTACTTGCAATTAGTTTTTTGAGATCTGTTAAACTCTATTTATTTCTATGCCTACCATAGTACACCTACCTAACTACCTTATTATCTGTTAAATTTTTCTATCTGTAATAGTTATGTATTAATTTTACCTTCAGTTTATTTAATGGTGCTTTTTAATGCATTAAAAAAGTAACGAGAACTTTTTAAATTCACAAGAATATTTTAAACTAAGAGAAAATATATTCAGAACTTTAATAGATGTTAAATTTGTTTTATTATTTTTCCATAATTATATCCTTCCAATAAAATTCTTTCATATTTATGTGTGAATAAATGAATTTCTTTTCAATGTTAAGCCTTGGCACATGCTTTCCACAAAGCTGGAACAAGAGTTATTCTTGCTGCTAGGAGAAAAGATGCCCTGGAAAAAGTAAAAGATGATTTGATGACAAAGGTAAAATTGAATTCAATTATTTTCCAATATATCTTTAAATACTGTTTCACCTGAACATATGCAGGGTAGTTTAATTTCTTAAATAGTCCTGTTGTCGCCTTTCTTTTCATTACTTTTCTTACCTAAATGCTATTGAAGGTAAGCTGGTTAAGTTAAAATCCATTCAAACTAGAAAAGTGTAATAAATTACTGTTTGGATCTACTTTTTGTTGCACATTCATGATATTTGCCTTATAAATAAGTACATAATTGAAATAATACATTATTTTATTCAATGTATTCTTGTGAGGCTTGGTGGCCGGTGTTGTATATGAATAAATGTTGGAATGATCATAAAGTTTTTTAAGACATTTAATCTATAGTTTTAGTTCGTAAATTTTAAAGGATTCGGGTGCAAAGATAAGTACTGTGTGCAAAAGTTTTACTTCCTAAAATGGGGTGCCGAAACAAAGAAACTTAATAGAAATTAATTAAATGAGATTCACCACACTAGCATTTCAACTTGCATACCATTAATATAAAACAGTTATCAGTAAGTTTGTTGAAGGTTACAAGTTTGGCATCTTGCTTCATTGTTTTGCTATATTTTTTTTTTATCAGTGATTTTTGTTAGTAATGAAACAAGTGGTTTCTTTATCTTCTTTGTGTACTTTAAGTTTTACAAAATTCGGCCGATTAAACAAGCTGAATTTACAGACATAAAAGTGGTAGTGTCTACCATTTCCTCTTTCTACTAGCCTGGAAATGGGTAAAATTGTAGAGTGGTTTTCCGTATACAAATAAGTTTTTTCAGATAATATATTTGTTTATAAAAACGAAATTTAGTTTGGGCAGGCAGGTAAGTTAATCCTGTCTATTTTTAGCTTTAATCCTGTCTATTTTTAGCTTTTTGAAATTTTTTTATTTTCAAAGATTTGATCTTAAAATCTGTAAATTTACTAGATTTACTGTAAGTTACTCTGTAAGTTTGAAAAAAATCATTTCTTAACAAAAAGAGTAGAATGTAAATAAAAATTCCAATACCTATTTATAAAATTTTAACATTTCTTGTTGTTAGAAGGTCTCGTGCAGTAATTGTAAAGAAACGCAGCCTTACCTAACACTTAGAAGGTTAATAAAAAATAACTTTTATTAAAAACAGAAACTTCAAAATAAACCAAAACTTAAAGGGGTTCTTTGACCTATTATTTTTGAATATGTTTTGCTTTTGAATTGTGTTAAATGGTCTTTATGAAATTTTTATAAGTTGAATAATAAAAAAAATTATTAATTCTACTATGTTCTTCTTTTGTTTTGTATTTTGTTTATTTAGATAAAATTCAGTGCAGAAAGACTACTTTGTCATTGCTAATTTTATTGCACATCCTCGTTAAGGGGGAATGGGCACGCTAGACCTTGGGTCTCCAAACTCAAGTGCCTCAGTGTTAATCCAATTGGAAAAAAATTTCTCTGGCTGTATTGAATATTTTTACAAACGTTTAAAAAAAAATATATATGTAGGTAATTTACAGGTCATTGTTATCCCGCTTTTTGAAATTAGTTCGAATATTTTGTGTAAAATTATTTTATTGAAATTAAAAAAAAAAATTTCAAAAAGTGGGATTGTGTGGTTGCTTTTGGCGAGCGAACTATTTTTCTATGCCTATGTGGCGCACGCACAAAGTGTGTGATGAGGTTCGTCGCTAGAGGCAGGCACACATCACTTCTTCTCCTGTGTGGAATGAGATTAGACGCCATAAAACATGGCATAAGTCAAATCCTGTGTGGACTATTGAATGTAAAATTACTGTGTGACTTCTGTGTGATTAATCTTGAAATAAAATGAGGACCTTTATAAAACGATCCACATGAACAACAAATGGTCGCAAGAGCGTGGATTATTTCAAACGAGTTGCTAGTTAGCGTTTTACGGACAAACCGAAAGTACATTTAGCACGTGGTTCAATGTACGTGAACTTAATTTGAAACGTAAACTATTTCCGTGATGTCTGTGTGATCCTGACGACTTTACTGTGTGTTATACTAGAATAATGGAGAAACTAAATGTTCCAGAACTGGATGGCAAGAACTATTTTATATGGTCATTGAAAATTCAGGCCGCCTTAACGCTGAAAAGACTAGACAGACAAATATTGGAAGAAAAGCCCAACGATTTGAAAAGTGATGAATCCAGCAATTGGGATCAAAAAAACATTGATGCTGTTGCCTACATTAAATTATCATTGTCCGATCAGCAAGCCCTCCAATACGCAACAGAAAACAATGCAAAGACATTGTGGGAAAAAATTAAATCGAATTTCACGGGTCAACAAGAAGATCGAAAAATCGACGTTGCGAACGAGTTGAAAAATTTAGAAATTCTTCAAAATGAAAGTGCAAACGACTACATTGCCAGAGCACGAGGACTAGCGACGAAATGTCAAGCACTGGGCCTGGAGGTTTCCGAACGTGAGCTGGTCTACCACACTGTTCGGGGACTGCGTGGCCGATTTGCAAGAGTCCGAGACATCTTGAAAACTCAGCGGGACAAGTCTATGGATGAGGTGCTGGAAATACTACGTGAGGAGGAGCTGACGAGTTCCCGAAATCGTCATTCCGAGGGAGGCAGTTCCGAGGTGTTCTATTCCAAGAAGAAGAACAAAAATGGAAAAGACGACCGAGTATGCTACAATTGTAGAAAAATTGGCCATGTAGCGAAGGATTGTTTTTACAAGAATAGGCATCAAAACTGGAACAACAACCGGGGACGTGGCGGCGGATCTGGAAACAGAACCAGAAAACCAAACCATATCTACAGCACGGAAACTACCGGCGATGGTGGTAGTGCCACGAACGGGACCGCACTACAAGTTACGAAACAAGAAACTGTGTATGACAATATTTGGATTTTAGACAGTGGTGCAACAAATCATCTAGCAAAGGATACATTTTGGTTCAAAGAAATCCATCCGGATACTAGTGAGTTAAATCTGGCTGGTAAGGATATCCAAATAAGTACTGAAGGAAAAGGTACTGTTCGAGCTAAAACTGTAAGTAAATATCCTATTGATTTAACCATAGCTGATGTAAATTATGTGCCAAACTTAAGAAATAATTTATTATCGGTACCTTGTCTTATGAAAAAAGGTTGTAGAATTAAATCCAATAGGAATGGTATTTTAGTATTTGATAAAGATGATAAATTCCTGTTTAAAGCTCATTTAAATGAAAATAGACTAGAAGTATATTTAAATCCATTGGATAATTTGGAATGTTATTTGTCTAATGAAACATATAACAACTATAAATTGTGGCACAGTAGATTATGTCATTTAAATTATAAATACATGTTTAAAATGAAAGATTATATTGATATTGATGTTAATACAAATGATGTAAAAAACTTTAATTGTGATGCATGTGATATAAGTAAAGTTACTAGAAAGTGTCATCCGACTGTTAATCACGAACTAAGTTCAGATATTTTAGAGTTACTATACGTTGACCTTTGTGGTCCAATGCAAACAGAATCATTAGGGAAAAGTAGATATTTTCTCATAATTGTGGATGATTACAGTGGAATGTACTTTACTTATTTCATAAAAAATAAAGATGAAGTGTATGATGTGTTTACCGAATTTAAAGCTAGATATGAAAATCAAACTGGGAAAAGAATTAAAAGAGTACGAAGTGATAATGGGGGTGAATTTGTTAATGAAAGGTTAGATAGTTTATTTGCAAAATCGGGAATAATTCATGAAAAAACTATACCCTACAATCCCGAAAGTAATAAAAGCGAACGGGCAAATCGTACATTACTAGAACGCGCTAAGACTATATTACATGAAAGTCAATTAGGCATGCAGTTTTGGGCGGAATGCATTAATTTCTGTACTCATGTAACTAATTTGACACCAAGAAATGGTAAGGAAAAATTGCCACTTGAAATTTGGACTGGGAAAAAGCCAAAAATTAATTATTTAAAGAAATTTGGATCAGTTTGTTACTATTATGTTGCCAAGATAAAAAGGAACAACAAGTTTGATGTTCCGGCAAAAACTGGAATTTTTGTTGGTTATTCTAGGCAGCGTATAGGTTATAGAATTTACGATATCTCTACTGGCGCAATAATAGAAGAAAGATCAGTTAAATTTAACGAGAATCTAAAAGGTAGTACATTACTATCAAAAAATAAAACAGAGTTATGGGAAATAACAGATTTCGATAGCGTAATAGAAAATAAAAATAATGCGAGTCCAAGCGATTTAACCGACAGCGAGGAACCAAAGGCGAATAACCTTGACGAGACGACAAAACCACGTCGGTCTGAGCGATTAAAAGAAAAAACAATAAAATATGTGAATCAAACAGAGCTTATTCCAAAAAATATAGAAGAAGCAAAAAATCGCGCAGATTGGAATGAATGGGAAAAGGCGATAGAGAACGAATTAGAATCTTTAAAAAAACACGATGTATTCGAAATCACAGATGTTCCACAAAACAACAAAATAATAAAAACTAAGTGGGTTTTTACTTTAAAAGAAAATAGTGATGGTATTTTGATTTATAAGGCACGGCTCGTAGCAGCCGATTTTAACAATAAAAATTATGCTGAATCTTACTCACCTGTTGTAAATATGGAAAGTTTAAGATTATTAATTGCAATTTCAGCTAAATTAAATATGAATGTAAAATTTTATGATGTTAAGACAGCATATCTTTATAGTGATTTAAAAGAAACCGTTTATGTAAATATTCCACCTGGCTGTGACGAAATATTTGGTAAAGATAAAGTGTGTTTATTGAAAAAGAGTTTATATGGTTTATCTGTAAGTGGTAAAAATTGGTATTTAAAATTAAAGAGTGAATTGCAGCGCATTGGATTAAAACAATTAGCTTCTGATAATTGTGTATTTATAATGACTGATAATGATGATATTTTAATTCTATGTTCATTTGTTGATGATTTAGGAATATTTTATACTTGTGAAAAAATGTATGAAAGTGTTATAACTAAGCTTAAAAGTGTATTTGAATTGCATGAAAATAACAGCTCTAAGTTTTAGGTCTTGAAATTGAAAAACATGAAAATGGTATAAGTATTTCACAATCTAAGTATGTTGAATCATTATTAATTAAGCATAATATGGAAAATTGTAAAACTGTGAAAACACCAATTGTAAGGGGTGAAGATAAAATTTTTCCACCTAGTGATGATTTAATTGATCAAACTGTTTATCAAGAGTTAATTGGTGAACTTTTGTATTTAGCTAACAGGACACGTCCTGACATATCATTTGTAACAACCTATTTATCACAATTCAATCAACGACCAGAAAAGCGACATCTGAATCTAGCAAAAAGGGTCTTAAGATATTTGCAAGGGACTAAAGACAAAAAATTGTTTTATAGCGATGAAATGGGTTATATTACTGGCACTTCTGACGCTTCATGGGGAAATGCGGAAAATGCAAAGTCATTCAGTGGGAGTGTAATTTTATTAGGTGACTCATTGATTTCATGGAAATGTCAAAAACAAAAGAGTGTAAGTCTATCTACATGTGAAGCTGAACTGTTTTCTATTTCAGAACTGTGTAAGAATATTATTTGGACTGTAAATTTATTAACTGAAATGACATGTAAACAATTTATAAATGATAAAGTAATTTTACTTTCTGACAGCCAAGCAGCTATACAGTATCTTAAAGGTACTAGAGCTTCTAACAAGTCTAGACATATGAATTTGCGATTTCATTTTGTGAAGGATTTGTTGATGGACAATACTATTGAACTGAAATACCAACAAACTGACTTGTTACTAGCAGATTTTCTTACAAAGGCAGTAAATGAAGATAAATTGTTGTATTCTTTAAACAACATTTCTTTGATTTAAATGATTGTGTTCAGTAATTATTTTACTAGTAATTTTAAATTAATGTTTAAATATTTTGTTTAATTAATTTCTAGATTAATGTTATAATTGTTGTAATGTATTGTGTGTATGAAAATTTGTTTTAATTGTTTCTCATGTTTAAAAAATTGTTGCTCGCAGGAGGGGTGTGTGGTTGCTTTTGGCGAGCGAACTATTTTTCTATGCCTATGTGGCGCACGCACAAAGTGTGTGATGAGGTTCGTCGCTAGAGGCAGGCACACATCACTTCTTCTCCTGTGTGGAATGAGATTAGACGCCATAAAACATGGCATAAGTCAAATCCTGTGTGGACTATTGAATGTAAAATTACTGTGTGACTTCTGTGTGATTAATCTTGAAATAAAATGAGGACCTTTATAAAACGATCCACATGAACAACAGATTGTTGGGACATAAAAGTCGGCTACATTTATCACAAAAAAAAATTGTTTGCAAAACTATTCTATACAGCCGGAGAAATATGGCAGAGAAAATCTGTTTTTCTTCATTTGATTAACACTGATCCACTTTGCTTTGGAGACCCGCAATCCATCACACCCATTCTTCCTTAAGGGGGAATGGGCGCACAGGACCGGGGGTCTCCAAACTCAAGTGCCTCAATGTTAATCCAATGGGGAAAAAACTATTTTCGTTGCCACATTTCTCCGGCTGTATTGAATATTTTTACAAGCAGATTTTTTTATGTGATAAATGTAGCTGACTTACAGGTCTCCATCTTCCCACTTTTTGAAATTGCTTTAAATATTTTGTGTAAAATAATTTATTGAATATTAAAAAAAATATTCATACTAATATTAAAAACTGGGATTGTCGGGACCTGTAAGTCAGCTACATTTATCACATAAAAAAATCGGCTTGTAAAAATATTCAATACAGCCGGAGAAATGTGGCAAAAAAAAATAATTTTTCCCCATTGGATTAACATTGAGGCACTTGAGTTTGGAGACCCCCGGTCCTGCACGCCCATTCCCCCTTAATGGATTAACATACATGAAAACTGCTCATTTGAAATTACTATTTAACCAAAGTAATTAAAATTTTTGAACTTTTCCAGTATCCTTCCAAACACACCCCAGCCGTTCTTCCCCTTGACCTCCATGACCTTAAGACTATTTCTGGTCGAGCCAAGGAGGCCCTGAGCATCTACGGGCACATCGATGTGCTAGTCAACAATGGAGGCATCAGCTACAGGGGGGAGGCGGTAGACACAGACCTAGAAGTAGACCTGAGGGTCATGGTCACTAACTACTTTGGACCTGTGGCACTCACAAAAGGTATCAAGACATATTTAGTTCATTATTTTTTTTTATTTAGTTTAATAATTCTAGTTTTACTTTTTATTGAAATAACCAGGGCCTGCTCTAGGAAATCTCAGACTATAGGCACAACCTATTTTGGGGGCCCCTTTACGGAAAATGTTGTGTATGATTTCCAATAATGATGGTGCTATATGACCCATGTATAAAATTTTTGCTACAATTTTATAGGCTTCCTTACAAACATAGATAAAAACAATAACGTTAGGTCAATTACTCACTTAAAATTGAGCAAAAAACAAAGTGGAGTATCCAAATTTTTTAGTTTACTGATATTTTGGGGATATACAGCATTTAGCATAATAGAAACTGAAATTTAGGGGCCCCTAAAATTTGGGACCTGCCCCTAACAAGCCTTATTGAAGAGCAGGCCCTGGAAATAACAGTGTAGAATTAGACTGATGCATTATGATTTAAATTTTTTATGTATTCAAATTTTTCAGAGCTTTTATTTTATATGTTACTAAAGTTAAAATATTTATGAATCTTTAAAAACAAGTCCTTAGCAATGTGATGTAGTATGTAACTAAGAGTGATGATATTCTTAAGTTAGGATATTTAAATCCCATTATCAGCATTGCTACTGATACAGAACTTTTGCCATTGATGTATCATTTTACCAATATTCTTAATTCAAAAGGAATGTTTATAGAAATTAACCTATTCCCAACGTTTTTATTTCCTTATAAAAATGTTAATTTTAAGTTTTAAAATTTATTTTTAGAATTGCGTGAAATAAAATCTGATTTTTACACTATAATTTTAATATCAGACGTGTTCAAAAATGTATACTTTTAAGAAACCTAATAAAAAAAACTACCTTTTTTTCACCCAAAAGCAATAAGATGCCAACATTTCAAGTAAAACTATTAATATTTTGTGATTTATTACTAAAAATAATTTTGGTAATACTAAATGTCAATTAAATTTTGATAAGGATTAATAACAATAATTTTTTTTGAAATACTACAATTTTGAAAGATGATCCAGCATTTTTTTAAAAAATGTTTTAAAAAATATATTGAAAATATCAAGTTTTTCCAAATTTTTGTGTTTGCACTTATTTAAGAATAATATTCTCAGTAGCATTTAAGTGTAAAATCCAAAGATTTTCTTGATTTTCTATATTGTCAACTTCCATTTTACATGAATCATCTCTTCTACAAGCGCCCAATATTCTGAAAATAGCGGCAACTATCTGCAAATTTGTAACAGCATCTATGTTCAAAAGTTTGACTTCAAACTAAAGAATAAGTTTGTCTTTTTTAGGTCCAGAAATTTATCTATGTTTATTTTCTTTAGGTAAAAAAAATTAGCTTGTGAATTATTTTGGAACTAATGAGATTTTATTTTTTTCAAGTAATTATAAAAAAATAGTGTATGAAACATGTGCGAAAAGTAGATGTGAAGAGTTCTCAATGGAATTTCAGTCCTCACTTAACAAAAATAACTTTAATTATTGCCTACTTATACAACGTAGCTATATAAACTAATTTTACTATTTTTAACACTCGAACCACAGGTTCACCAAGTATCAAATAATTTTAAAGTAAATAAAAAAAACAGCTTCTCACACAAAATTCTTTCATGGAATGTCACTTCTTCGAAAAATAAACACATAGTCTCCATGGCAACCGTTTTCGCCAAACGATATAAAATATATTTTAATTGTTCGTGCTAAAAATAAATAAATATTTTCAGACGATCTCGCAGTAACCTTTTTTAATTATTACAAAAGTAGTAATTTTTACAGCTTAAAAGTGATTCAATCAACCTTTCTTTAATATTACCCTAAATAGCATTTTTACTAGATTTTTTTTAAATATTAGTTTATTTTTCCCTTTATACTTAAATTTCTTATTGTAGATTAACCTTTAAACAATATTGTTTAAATTTGATTTTTTTAAGTCTAATATTCTATTCAGCTCTAAGAAATAAAAAGTTGTTTAGTGATCTAATTATTATCTACCTAATATTTAAAACAAACAAACATGGGCATTGCAAATAAACATTCTGCAGTGATAAAATACTTTTTCTAAATTTTCAATTTTTTCCCCCTAGCTATCTTACCCTCAATGTTGGAGAGGAACTCTGGTTTCATCATTGCTGTCAGTAGCATTCAGGGAAAGATTGCCATCCCCTTCAGATCTGCATGTAAGTATTTAAAAGAATTTAATTCACAACCGCCATACACAAAAATAACCTGTCTAGGAATTTTACTAGAAACATGCAAATTCTTTTTATAAATGTATAAAAAGAATCTAAGAAACTAAACTCCTTGGCGCAACAGCCTGTTAGTGGTCCAAAACCTGTCATGCCCATTTGACCAAGAGCTCTCCTGCTAGGCATATGTCCCGGTGAGGTGGTCAACCTCACACGGGACCCGGGGTTTAGTTCCTAAACATGCTTGGTCAGCATGTTATCGACCCACTTCAGGGATGAAAGGATGAGTCGACCTCATTCAATCCGGGTCTCAATCTCCGGGCCTATGGCATGGCAGTGCAAAGCACTACCACTAAGCCACTGAGCCTCGTACAAATGTATAATTTTTTGCAATTTCATTAACTGTTAGAAGTTTTCATTAACGGTAGTTTCATTAACGGTATAATTCATAATTCAGTTTCATTAATGGTAGGGAGCAGCATGCTTTGTCCCCTAGTTTTAAAAAAAATTCCGGTTAGAATTTTTGAGTGATTTTTTAAAAAAAAATTTGTGTCAAAGTATATTGACTCAAATGCCGTTTTTGGCTGTTATTACTATTTGGAGTTACTGTTCGGTGGAGGTAACCTTTGTCCTGGAAGGTAACTTTGGCCCTAGTGTATATATTCAAGCTAATAACTTCTCATTAAATACTTTTTTTATAATGTGGCAACCTTTTTTTAATTACTGTCAGCTTTGGCTTGACCTATGAGTAAAGAAATATTCAAAATGAGTGAATACAAAGATATGTGTGCTTCGGCCAAATTGATTCCATTTGATAATATTTGAACTTATGGGGACTTTTTTCAGAGTAGCCGTTTTGAAAAATATTAAGAAATAACGTTTTAGTTGATTATCCAAAAATAAAGATTTTACATAACTTATTTTTCTCTAATTTATTTTCCAGTAAATATTTCGGCTACATGCCTTTAGACATGTTTTGTAAACAAGTCATGTTTTCACTTCAGCTCATTATAATGACGTTTGAATCAAATTGACTGGGAACAGGTTTGGTTTATTTTAGTATTTTCATAGTTAATCTAATATTATTATAGTTAATTTAATTCTTCAAAACCAGTTTTTCGCCAAATTATTTATATAATATACTATATTGTATTCCACGTGATTTTTTCAATTTTCATGAAGATAATGTACAACATGATTGACTGTGAGCAGTGATGGGTGCAAGTGGCACATCTGGTTTTTAACTTATAAATGAATTTCTTTACATTTAAGACAAATCTTAAGCCTTTTCTATTAGTCACTTAAGTAATAACTTTTGAATAGTAGTTTTAATAAGTTCGAGTAATTTCTGCCGATTTTTATTCGGACTGATATTACTGACTATCAAAAAAAAAAAAGTTTTATTGTTGGGTCACCAAATAAAGTTTATTACATAGTTCATTTCTTGCAAATAAATTATTAACCTTCTGATGGTTGACTTATATTTTGGAACAGCAACATTTGTCAATTGACTAATCTTCCTAATTGAGTATAATGCTTTTATTTTTCAGATTCTGCTTCCAAGCACGCCACACAAGCTTTCTTCGACACACTGAAATCGGAGTTGTCCCACACAGAAGTTAAAGTATGCGTGGTGAGCCCGGGCTACGTCCAGACCAACCTTTCTCTTAATGCTGTCACCGGAGATGGGAAGCAATACGGAGGTAAACATGATTTCTTTGTATGCTTGCTTTGTATGTATGAGCAGCCTTAATTTTTTGGGCACACAAAAATTTCTCTTGTGATTAGAGATATCTTGGTTGTGCTTTCTTTAATTGTGTTGTCAAATATAAATGGAAGTCTTCAAATGTCGTCTTCTAAGGCTGTTGCCAATGTTAATTTTGGCTTCATTAAAAACACTCCTTCAATGTGAATCAGCTCCTATTTTACTTTTTGATTTATTGTTCTTGATAATCCAAGGAAGGCAGAGCAAGTGATTTTAGATAAAGTTTTTAAGTTTAAGTAAAGTTGTTAAGAAAGCTGAATGTTTATTTTATTACAGGCATTTAAGTTCATTTGAAAGTTAGAGAGTTCTTATTCGTTTACTAAATGAATTTTAAAAAACTATTATGGAATTTAAGGGTTTCATATTCGAATATACAGTACTTAAAAAGGGAGAAATAAGCCCTTGGAAATTCCTTAAATAGTCCTTGATTTTTTTGTGCCAAAATGGATAGGATAGTAGTATGTATTGAATAGTATGCAACATTTCATTACTTTTGAACTTTTAGTAGGATTTTTTCACCCTAGTACTGGTCCCTATAAAAAATGCTGATTGCGGTGATGACAAAAAGTAACAAATACCCATATACGCTCATTATAAGTTGGCTTGGGAAAACTAACACAGCATATTTTGAACTATGAAAAATTTTTATGTGTGACAAAAATAAAAAAATTATTATAAATCCCAATAAAATACATTTAAGTGAGGAAGAGTCGTAACATATTAAAATATTCATACCTTTTCAGCCATTTTAAAGCTCATACAATTTATTTTGAAGACTTGATTAAGAACCAAACTGCTGTTGTCAGTATTCAAAATAACCTTCTATGTTAAATTCAACTGTAAACAAAATCTTAAATGTTCACCTGATAGACGCATAGCCAGTTTAAGATGACAGTAGTAAGCAAAAAATAGGGCACAGACCTCTTGATTCAGAATGTATAAAAATATTTTTATTTTACTTAAAGGATTGCTTATTTTATAGATTAAATTATATATTTTTTATTTTGGGTTGTAAAATTATCAAAGAAATTGTAAATACTTCTGTTCCTGAAGATTAGTACAATGGTGGGGGGGGGGGGCGCAAGCTATGTTTTGAGTATTTAAACAACTTTTGTAGTAAAATTTATAACTGTTTCCAGGAAGATATGTTTTCAAACTACAGAAATACAATAGACAATAATTGCTAAAAAATATCCAACAAGTTACTAATACAGCATATTTAACCCCGAGGGACACAAAATATTAATTTATGGGAGAATCACCTTTGCAAAATTTTCCCAAGCCTTTTTTTTTGTTGCCTAACACTACCAATAACAAAAAAGAAATATTAAAATTATTGTTTCAAATTTACATTAAGCAACTGAATTCAATACTGAAATTTTAAGAACCCAGTTTGTAAGATGTTAACCATAAGACATTCAGGTCCTCAGACTCAGTACAGTACTTAATATTTTTATTCGATAAACTGCCTGTGCATTTAAAAATCAACAAAAACAAAAATCTATCTTTGTAAAGGGCTGGTGCACAATGAATCTGTTGAGGTCTAATAATGAGGTCATCTTCTGTGTCTTTCGTGCAATTTTAATCTTTGCTAAGTAAATTCAAATTTGACTATCTGATCTACTTTTAATTGGTTATTTGATTTAGAATTAAAAAAATATTTTTGTGGTTTAGTGTCATGTTTGAATTAATACTTTTCGCTAATACCTGTTAACTACAAGTAGCTGTATTCTCGTTTGGGTTAGAAAATGGAAACCATGATGGTTTTTATAGTTTTGAATAATTAAAAAATGTTTGTTTCTTTTAATTATGATATATTTGATCTGTTTCAAATATAATTATTTTATTCCAATAGGAAAAAATGCTTTATGCCTTGTGACATTAACCCAATGTATCAAAACTGCTTTTTTTTATTAAGTATGAACTGTGTTCATTTTATGTAAATATTTACTATTTGTATTATTGTAACTTTAATATGCTAAACATACTTAGTACGTTTATATTTACTTGAGACTCTTCAGACTCGCTTTAGTCAATGTTAATGCTATTTAAGTTTGTATTTGCGAATGGGAGGTACTACAAAACACTATTTATTTCTTAAGTTTGCAATATCTTAAATATTTGTAAAGCAATATTTCAATTGAAATTTTAAGTGTCTCGATGTATCTACTTTTTCTTAAGCTTAATACTTTCAGGATCTTCATTGTTTTGCTCTTTAATATACAGTGGTGGCCAAAAGTGTGGACACTTTTTGAAAGTTTCATATTTTTCAACTTTGTGTGATTGCAGAATATATTAATTGTATATCAACTTAAACAATTGTGTATCAAATTAAAAGTAATTTAATCTTTATGAGGACCACTGTGTGCAGATCGCTGAAGCCATCTATGAGACCTCTGGTCCCATATAATCGATAGCCATGGACACAACACCATCATCATTAAAGTAATTTAATGTAGAATTAAAACTAAGTACAGTATTGCAATATCTGTATTATGAATAAGTTATGCAACTAATAGTCTGTCTTAGTTTTGCAAGTCATTTGAACCACCAACTTGTAATGCAATTTCAGCTTAAAAGAATCCATTGATTGTGCTTGTTTGTTCAACTAAAATGAGCATAACTTTATTTGTAGTACAGATACTTTAATTCTGTTTTTTTTAAATGAAATTCTGCATTAAATTACCTTTAACTTAATATTTAAATGTTTGTATTTAAGCGAAATTTAATAGATGCAAGAACACAGGTAACAGTTGAAACACATGAAACTTTCAAAAAGTGTCCACACTTTTGGCCACCACTGTATGGCTCTTATAAAGAAAATTTGAAATACCTCTCCTAACTTTTCATGCTTCATTTCAATGATACTCAACAAAAAATAATCTAGAATTCACTAATAATTAACTTTATATACTGTGAGAAGGGAGAAGATGCACAGTTTCCAATCACAAAACTTTAATTATTTACACAAACAAATAACTACATGGACCGCAGACAAATTAATACTCTATCTCTACTAAAAAAATTAAATAAATAAACTAATTATCTTAATTGTCTTTCCTAGTTATGGACCAGACCACTGCAGATGGCATGGACCCAAATGAAGCAGCCGAGAGTATCATCATTGCCACTGCGGCCCAGAGATCCGAGCTCATCCTTGCCGGAATACTACCCAGGGTAGCAGTGTTAATCCGGGCCATGTGCCCATGGCTATACTTTTACCTAATGGGAAGCAGGGCCCGAAGGCTGCGGGCGGCAAATCTCATTAAGGAAGACTGAAAAAAATTTATATTGGAATATAGTTAAATATGTGTAAATATTGATATTGATTGTGAAGATGTAAATAAATTATTGGTTTTGATAATTGTTGGATTTTTTTCTTTATGGTTTAGTTCATACTGCCCAGGGTAGCAGTGTTAATCTGGGTCAGGTCTCCGTTTCTCTATTTCTACCTAAAGGTCTTCTTTCGGTGTTAGCCAACAGAAAAAATACTTTTCCAAGACAAATTATTTCAGCTGTATTGAATATTTTTATATGATAAATGTAGCTGGATTACAGGATTGGCACACTTTCGGAAATTCGTTCAAATATTTTATTGAAATTTTTTCAAAAAAAAAAAATGATTTAACCAATTTCAAAAAGTGGAATTATAGAGCCATGTAATCCAGCTACATTTATCAAATCAAATAAAAAAAAAACCTCCCTTCTGTTAACATATCTCATACCGCTCGAGGTATACGGCATAGAATCTTTTTCTTCCATTGTATTAACAAAGAGAGGTACGACTTTGATTTGGAAACCTGGCTATAGCGCTTCCCTTTCCATCAATTTTAACCAAGCAAATTTCCACTATTCATGTTGGAATATAGTTGAATAGTGTGTAAATCTGTGTTATTGATTATAAAAATATAAATAAATTATTGGTTTTGATAATTTTTTTCTGAAGTTTAGTTTTTACTGCCCATGGTAACAGTGCTAATCTAGGTCATGTGTCCGTTTCTCTATATCTACCTAATAGGAAGCAGGGCTTGTAAGCTGCGGCGGCAAATCTCATTTACGGAGACTGAATGAAATGTATTGAAAGAACGTTGTGTGAATGGTTAGTAATTGAATATTTTTACAAATTTTTATATGATAAATGTAGCTGGATTACAGGATTCTATAATTCCACTTTTGAAAATTCGTTCAAATATTTTATTGAAAAAATAAAAGTGCTTTAACCAAATTCCAAAAATTGGAATTTGCCATATAATCCAACTACATATTTCAAATAAAAAAAACTTTTTTGTAAACATATCCAACTCAGCTCGAGTTATACGGCTTACAATTTTTTTCTTTTGTATTATTAACACAGAGAGATAAGACTTTGATTCGGAAACCTGGCTATAGCGCTTCTCTTTCCATCAATTTTAACCAAGCAAATTTCCACTATTCCTTTGGCTTTGTGATGAAATTGATGACATTTCAGGCTTTATGCGTTAGTGTTGGTTTTGTTGTTGCATATATTTATTTTCAAAACTTGAATAAAAAAAAAACAACCCTGTTCAGTAGAATGCAAAGTAGTAAAGTAGGTATAAATAATTTTATAAAGGGTTTAAAATTTACAACTTAATAAAAAAAAACCGCTCTGATTTATATGCGTATCAAGACGCGATACTGTCATAAGAGAATGAAGAATATTCTTGTATTTTTTTACTTTACTGCAAGAATAGTGGATATCGCAGGAAACTAGGGGCTTAAATCTTAAGAGGGATACCGAATCCAAATTCATAAAATTCGCTTATTCTTTAAACATAAATATTCCATTGTTGTACTTCCATGAAGCTTTCGTATAAAGATATTTGAATTTCATTTCTCATAAAAAAATACTCGTATATCAATATCACGAAGTGACTTATTACAAATTGATGGATAGTCAAAGTTTTACTCCACTCCCAGGCAGTGGATTTGGCTAGAAATCGTATGAAATTCGAATTCGTAAACACGCTTATTCATCAATGGGAAATATTCCAAACTTCTATTAATTTTCGTTCTCTTATAAAGGGTTTAGATTTCAACTCTTATTTTAAAAAAATCCATATATTTCAATATCATGAAGTTATACTGTAGAAGACATTGATGGTTAATGTAAAGTGACGGATAGTCGGTTTTACTCTACCGCAATACTATGGATTTGGCGGGAAAACGTATGAATTTCGAATTCAAATTCTTAAAATCCACTTATACCTCTACCGACCTTAAGTTTGCAGTATACAAATGTTCTACGAGAAAGAGAAAAGAGGGTAAATAGTTCTCATTTTTGAGGGCGAGAATCGAATACAAAAAGGTATTTAACATTCAATAAACAAATTTATTTGTTATTTCAAGACATAAATTTATTATTTTTATTAGTTTAGCTTCAATTAGAGTGTTATTTTAATTGTTTTTTTCCTTCGATTTTGACGTAACAGGGCGCACGAATATCAGGGTAAAATTATCAACCAATCGGAGCAGGCGAAGCTTCGGCGCCAGCCGCGTTGTTTACGCAAATTCCTACGCGTAGTACATTTCTCTGCTGCAAACTTAAGGTCGGTTTTGGTATAGTCATCAAGTGGAATTATTCCACACTTCTATTTTATTTCGCTTTCTTATAAAAGGTAATTCTTATTTAAAAAAAAAAAAAAACGATATTTCAATATCATAAAGTGACTGTTACAAGAAATTGATGGCTAATGCAAAGTGACGGATAGTCAGAGTTTCACTCCACTCCAAGGCAGTGGATTTGGCGGGAAAACGTATGAATTCGGAATCCATCTTCGTAGAATTCGCGGATCCATCAAATGGAATTGTTTGTGGTGAGAGAATAAAAATGATGGATGCGCAAAGATTCGAATATTTAAGATAATAAATCTTTTTGTTTTCTTTTCGCGGGTTTCTTATCCTCTGACACTGAGGCTTTTGTATTAGAGTCACCGCAGAAAATATGAATGCGATTTTCTTTACTTGTTCTTTAATTATAAAGGATCCAAAAAATCATTTGAAATATTTTTTTTCTTTGAATTTTAGTTATTTTACAAGCGACTGTTACTAGTTCACTCAGGGATGTAAGTGCGTTTAAAGATTGAAAAAAAAAAACATTTTAAAATCAATAATTAAATAACCAGAAGATATTTTAACCTCACATTTCTTCGTTATTACTATTTTCATGCATGATGAAAATATGCATACATTAGAAAACAATACATTGTCAATTATTGTGATTTATAGAAAAAAATTCCTAAACTATTGTGGCTGACCCTTTCTCTTTAAATTGAAGATTTTTTGTAGCAATTAAAAAAGACTAAAAGAGCAGGACATAATTTTTTTTATTAGAAACTTAATTCAATCGAACTTAATCAAGCAAAATTATTTTGATTAATTTTTAATAGAAAAACAGGAACAAGTAATAACTACTAGTAAGGATGAACTCCAGTTTAAATTCATTTTTGCCCTTCAAGAGACAAATTGATGGATCTCTTCCATCTGTGGTATCTGCTCTTGAAAGTTTCGCAAAAATAAAACTTTTTTTACTTACTCTTGTTCGGGTTCTTATGTTTAGATGTTGAATCGTAAAGAAGTGCGCCGCGTCTCAAGTGGATTCTGAAATTCTCAAATAACGCCTGGGTCTGATTGCGTGATTTTTTTTGGGTCATCTATAAAGATCACAAATTTATTAAATAAATAAAAATGATCTTGATTTAGGCTGTGAGTGCAGAATAAAGTTGTGATGGTTGGTTGTTTTTTGATTATTGGTGTGGGAGATTTATTTTCTATGAAAAATAATCACAACTGAAATGTTTATATTCATAACTTTTGAATTCAAATTATCTCGCATGCTCAAAGGTTAGTTGCTAATGAACCTTTTTGGTTTAAAGAATTTAGTGAAAAAAGAGGAAAAAATAATAACTTTAAATTTGGCACACGACTTCCCAGTAACTGCTGGACGTCATAATAAAGTTTTCGAGAAAATCGCGCATGCGCATAGAACTGGTAGCTGCCATAGAACGTTTTTGGTTTTAGAGTTATTGAAATTATTAAATGATTCATTGAACTTTATCTTCTTCCCTATGCTGAGCATCATACATGTGTGTATTAATAATGTAATTAGCATAATAACGTATTAAAATGTACATTAATGTATGTCTTGTAAATTCGAGTCGTAAATATGTTGTACATTCTTTAAGGCCGCGTAAATAAATAAATCATTGAATAGATTCAGTATAATTACAAATGCTTTATTGACTTCACAAACCTCATGTAACACCAAAGATCCTCAAATAATTTTAAAATAAACTAAGTATCATATTCATTTAACACAATCCTCTGGATTAGTTCCACGGATTTCTAACGCGTTTCCTACCACCAAAGCCGCCATGATTATCTGTTTGATTAACTTTCCCGCCCAGCGATTGGAATAAATCTTCATGCTTCTCAATTAGCCTAATCGAGCATTCAAAGCCCGTAGAATTACGTCAGATAAACTATATCATTTGAAAGTGAACACTGGGCATCCCTCAAGTATGCAAAGCGATTTGGATCAAATTCTTGGTCTAAATCAACGACTTGAAGGGAATTGACTGAGAATCTAATGGACAAGAGTGGGTCCAAAATGAATATCTGAATTGGCGAGAAAATTACTTACTTTTGGTGACTTTCAAAATGTTGACGTAAGTAGGTCAGATTGGCACAAAACTCTTATCGTTTAGCTCCCAAACTAGTTGAAATCTCATTTTATCTACCTTCTAAATTCATGAACTTATCGTAGTTTTTTATTTGAACCCTGGACCTATTGCATAGTAGCAAGCAAGAACTATTCGCAATAACGACTTAACAAAATATTTGTGAATATTCTTATCATTGCAAAATACATTGACTATGACTTTTTTATATTTACAAGAGGTTTCCGCCCCCTGCTCGCTACCGCTCGCCAACCCCCTATAATTGCTACGCAATTTCTCTTTGTTTGCTCCGCAAACAAACATGCAAGACTTATTAGAGGATACTGCCAATGCAGGAATGCTCATCTATAATCTGCATTGAATGAAACATGCTTCCTGATCATTAAACAGAAATTATTCATCATCAGTGAAAAACTATTTGATTGGTCGATGCGATGACGTCAAACTTTCAAGCTTTTTTAGTTACCACCTTTGGCTCAGTGCGTTTAATCTGTTTACTAATCACTGTTTACTAATTCAATATTTTTAATTTCATACTGCAAATATTAATTAGAACAATCAGGAAGATATTCAAGTTAAAAGGTCCCGACCAGCGGGGAGAGTGAGCAAGACGAAAAAGGGAAGATGCATTGGTAAGGTAATGTAATGTAATCGTTTCCGGCTGCCTATTTCTAGCCTCCGTCAGGAGCTTTAACACAGCCAATAACGTCTCGTAATTTAGAACCCTGGTCAAGTGACGAGATCGACACTTGAGCGGGCACCCAACGGAAACTTCGAGCGACATCGTACGCTGACGCCGTCAGGACTTTGGACTCCACAGATTTAACGAGCACGTCTGTCCCAGTGTACTCGGGCCCATCCGTCACGAGTTGGATTTTTCTACTCTTTCCAGTACAGATATCCGATTTATAGGATGACTAGATGCATTGGCTTCGGCTGTTTTTACGATGCGTTGCCCGGAAACTCAAGACCGATGCCAACAGTTGAAAAATAGGCAAGTTTCCGTGGGACTGCTCTATGTCTAGGGCATCACGTAGCTCTAGTGCTAAGCAACGATCTCTACCAAAGCCACGGGACGTAACCTGAAGCAGCACCGGCACAAAAAAAAGAACACCGCCACACTTACTTTCAGCGTTTCTGACGTTTCTGATTGGCTGAAGCCGCGTAAGTCACGTGGCTTTCAAGCATCCAACAATAACAATTTTATATTATAGATATATTATTCATAAATAGTTCTGCGGCGGCTGCCTTGGCGACGGACGCTTGGCGAGTTGGCGACACGCCACCAGACCGGCAACCCTCTTGCCGCGGAGAGAAAACGCTCTCACGGGACGATCAGAACTCTCTTGACCCTTGACCTCAGACTCTCACGTACTGCATTGGCAGAATATGTCGCCTCGCCTAAACCGGCTCTGTCTATCATGTCGCGTTCCGGAATTGTGTTACTTAATTCTTTATCTTGTAACTATTTAAATTAATTCATTTTTCCTTATAATAAATTCTTTTCCTTAAACTTAAGCTGGCAGTTCATTACAAACCTTCTGATTCATTCAGCACAACACGTGCACTAAAACTGGTCACCCGACGTGATCATGAATCTTATTACATCTTCAAAATTTTCCGAAGCCCAGCATCCAAATAATTTTTTTATTAACAAGATTAATTTGTAAATTCCGGTAGTGTCTTTATTTTTTTTTTATTTTCGGATTACACTCGTCAACGTGGACTTCGCAGCAAAAAGGTATGTACTTCGAACTTTCATTATCTGTGATTGGTCATTGTTGTGTATATATATATATTTTCTCGTATGTAATACTCCCATTTTAATTTATTTTCGCAATTACTTTTGTTTCCCATTGATTTCTTATCTTCCGTGTGCGTTCTTTTAAACGTTTAAGCATGGCGCCAGGTGACGCGGATGAGCACAATGCCCCAAACCTAAATCCTAATTCTGTTACCGCAACGATACCACCTTTTGAAACCCAGGTATCGCATGTCGCTGTAAAAATTCCTCCTTTATGGAAAGCAAATATTAAACTTTGGTTCGTTCAACTTGAATCTAATTTTTCTTTAGCTAACGTTACAAATGACACTACTAAGTACAACCACTTGGTGTCAGCAATTGATCCGGAGACCCTAACGTCCGTCTCAGATATTTTGCTCAACCCGCCGGCCTCAAACAAGTACTGTACACTAAAAGAGCGCCTTATAACGGAATTTTCGGGTTCTGAAAATGATCAAATCCGGCGCCTAATTTCGGAAATGCACCTGGGTGATAACAAGCCCTCGCATCTCCTACGAAAGATGCGCGAGTTAGGTGGTACTCGAGTCGGCGACGATCTACTTAAAACGTTGTGGATGCAGAGACTCCCGTCAGAGATGCAGGCCATCCTATCCATCAGTACGGAAAGCCTCGACAATTTGGCCAAGATGGCCGATAAGGTGGCCGAAGTGCGAATCGCGTCGCCTAACGTGTTCGCTTTGCAGCAAAACACCAACCGATCCGCGCCGATTGGAACCGGTTCCCTCCATGGATCCCCCATGGAGGAGATAGGAGCTCTGCGGAGCGAGGTTGCTGCCTTGAGCAGTCAGGTGGAACGGTTGTCCCGGGAACGAGATAGGGCACCCCGCCCTTTTAATAGAAGGCGTTCTCTTTCCCGCGGGAGAGCCCGCAACGGGCGTCTATGCCACTTCCACTGGAAGTTTGGCAAAAAAGCGCGTCGATGCGATTCGCCATGCGGTTGGATCCCTGACACAGAGGAGCAACCTAGACCTAACCAGGAAAACTAGCGGTGGCGGCTGTCGCCGAAACAGCGGCGGTCGCTATTTCCAATCGCCTACACGTATTTGACAAAAGATCACATTTAAGATTTCTTATTGATAGTGGCTCGGATGTAAGTTGCATCCCAGTCACTGACAAGTCTAAATTTATGCGACCCGACTCTTTGCAACTTTTTGCTGCTAATAATACCAAAATTCACACCTACGGAACCAAATTGGTTAATGTGGATTTGGGTTTAAGGCGCGATTTTACGTTTAAATTTTTAATTGCTGATGTACCTACACCGATTATAGGTGCGGACTTTTTGCAACATTTTGATCTTTTAATTGACCTAAAGCGACATAGACTCATCGATAATATTACAAAACTAAACCGACCTGGCATTATTTCGCATTCACCGAATGTTTACTCGGTTAAACTGATCTCTGGCGATACGGTGTATCATAAAATCTTGTCGGAATTTCCTGACCTCACTAAATTAAATCCAGGTACTGAGCCTATTAAACATGACACCGTTCATTTCATTGAAACCACGGGTCCACCCGTTCACAGCAAACCCCGGAGATTAGATCCTAAGAAATATGCCGAAGTAAAAAAAGAGTTCGAATTCATGTTGAATCAGGGTCTATGTCGCCCTTCAAAATCTCCTTGGTCGTCGCCTCTCCACGTTGTATCAAAGAGTTCGGGAAGCATACGCGCCGTGGGGGATTATAAAAATCTTAATAATTGCACCATACCTGATCGCTATCCAATTCCTCACATCCAGGATTTCTCTAACGCGTTGAATGGCAAAAATATTTTTTCTAAACTCGACATAGTCCGTGCATACTTTCATATTCCTGTCCATAAGGACCACATTCAAAAGACTGCAGTATGCACGCCTTTTGGCCTCTTTGAATTTCCTTTTTTAAATTTTGGACTTTGTGGTGCCGCACAAACATTTCAACGCTTTATGAATGAAATCCTGGGTGATTTAAACTTTTGCTATGTCTATTTAGACGATATTTTAATCTTTAGCGAGGATGAGGAAGAGCATAAGGCCCATTTCCGAACCGTTCTTGAGAGACTAAACAAGTACGGCTTGACCGTGAATGTCTCTAAATGTGTTTTCGGCGTTTCTGAGATTTCTTTTCTTGGCCACTTAGTAACCAATAAGGGCACTAGGCCTCTTCCCGAAAAAGTTGAACCCATTCTAAATTACCCCCAACCTAAAACTGTCAAAGACCTACAACGTTTCTTAGGTTTCTTGAACTTTTTTCGCCGTTTTTTGCCTAATATCGCACAACATCAGGTTGAGCTAACTTCTTTCTTAAGAGGCGCAAGAAAAAACGATAAAACTAAATTAAACTGGTCTGCAAGAGCAGAAGAGGAATTCCAAAAATGTAAGGAGCTAATAGCCAACGCTGTTCTCTTGGTCCACCCAAAACAGGGCGAACAACTAACTTTGCACGTAGATGCTTCGGATTTCGCAATTGGGGGGGCCCTTTCGCAAATCGTTGATGGCAATTTACAGCCGCTTGCCTTTTTCTCACGGAAACTGTCGCCGGCAGAAAGAAACTATAGCGCGTATGATAGGGAATTGTTGGCCGCTTACGCCAGTATCAAACATTTTAGACATGTGCTAGAAGCCCGAGACTTCTGCCTTTACACCGACCAAAAACCTTTAACTTATGCTTTTAAGCAACGCTCAGAAAAATGTTCACCTAGACAGTGTCGTCAATTAGATTTCATATCCCAATTTACAACCGACATTAAACATATTAAAGGTTCTGAAAACATAGTCGCAGACGCTCTGTCTCGAATAGAGGCTATAACTATGCCAAACCCTATTGATTACGCTGAAATTTCAAATGCACAAAAAGACGATATTGAATTGAAACATTTAATAGAGAACTCTGAGGTTCTCCAATTCCAAAAAATCAATCTGCTAGACGGTAAAGAACCTGTATATTGCGACGTTTCTACAGGGACGGCAAGGCCTTATATTCCCCAGCCTTTTCGTAAGGCGGTGTTTGCTTCCTTGCATGGCTTATCCCACCCTGGCATACGCGGCACTTCGAAATTAATACGCTCAAGGTTTGTTTGGCCTTCTATAAGGAAGGACTGCGCCGCATGGGCTAAGCAATGCATTCCTTGTCAAAAATCTAAAATAACCAGACACAACAAAACACCTTTAGGTAAATTTTCTGACCAATCACAGAGGTTCGATCATGTGCATATAGATTTGGTTGGCCCGCTCCCACCATCTCGGGGAAACCATTATTGTCTTACTTTAATTGATAGGTTTACGCGTTGGCCGGAGGCTGTGCCTTTGCCAGACATGACAGCGGAAACGGTGGCAAAGGCATTTTACAACGTATGGATCACCAGACACGGTTGTCCTCTAAAAATAACAACCGATCAGGGACGACAGTTCGAAAGTGAGCTGTTCTCAGCATTTTCAAGACTCTTCGGAATTAAGAGGCATAGGACGACGCCCTACCACCCACAGGCCAACGGGTTAGTTGAGAATTTTCATCGGCCGATGAAAGCAGCGCTGAAAGCCTACAATACAGAGGAGTGGTCAGATGCACTCCCGACTCTGCTCCTGGGATTCCGTGCGGCCTTCAAAGAAGATTTGCAGGCGACCCCGGCTGAGATGGTCTACGGAAGAACACTCAGGTTGCCGGGGGAGTTCTTTGACCCCACACCCGCAGACGAATCACCCAAAGAACTGGTGGAGAACCTGAAGACCTACTTCAACAGTCTGCGCCCCATCCCTACATCCAGCCATGGTAGAAGAGCCACTTTTGTGCACCATCATCTGAAAGAATGCACCCACGTCTTTGTTCGACATGACGGAGTTAGAAAGCCACTGCAGCAGCCATACGACGGCCCATTTCCTGTTCTCTGCCGCAAGGACAAGACCTTCCAACTTGCAATCAAAGGCAAGGCAGTCCACATCTCCATCGACCGCTTGAAACCTGCATTCTTCCCGAGTGATGAAGACAGCCAGAATGATCCTCCTAGGCCATTGTCTGCTCCTCAACGTTCCACTTCAACTGCGGTTTCTGGCAGCACCCGGGCACCTCCTTCCAGCGAGCGCCAGCAGACACCCTCTTCCAGCGAACGCCAGTGGATTCCTCCTTTCAGCGAGAGCCAACAGACTCCTTCTTTCAGCGAGCGTCAGCAGCCTCCTTCTTCCAGCGAACGTCGGCGGACTCCTTCTTCCAGCGAGCGTCGGCGGACTCCTTCGAAAGACTGTCTCACGGAAGCAGCAAGTGACGCTCCAACAATTCAGCAACCAAGGACCACGCGTACGGGGAGAACTGTTCATTTTCCGGCAAGGTACCGTTGACGCTGGCACTGCGAGGGGAGTGTGCGGCGGCTGCCTTGGCGACGGACGCTTGGCGAGTTGGCGACACGCCACCAGACCGGCAACCCTCTTGCCGCGGAGAGAAAACGCTCTCACGGGACGATCAGAACTCTCTTGACCCTTGACCTCAGACTCTCACGTACTGCATTGGCAGAATATGTCGCCTCGCCTAAACCGGCTCTGTCTATCATGTCGCGTTCCGGAATTGTGTTACTTAATTCTTTATCTTGTAACTATTTAAATTAATTCATTTTTCCTTATAATAAATTCTTTTCCTTAAACTTAAGCTGGCAGTTCATTACAAACCTTCTGATTCATTCAGCACAACACGTGCACTAAAGTTCCATTCCTATAAATGGACAATTGCAACAACTACGTCTACGGTGTGATTTTACAGATACATCAAACGGTGCCTGATACCACACAAACAAATCACTCGGCAGCTAATTCGTCCAAACTACAACGGCCACGTTCATGTTACGTAACAGCTATATGTCACATACTGCTTTTCACATGCCCCCAAGCTATGTCATTCAATAAAACCATGCAAAGTTTTCACTGTTTGGTCATGAAAATCTCGCCAAATGTACGCGCCAAACTCACGTGACTTGCTGGAGGCATGTTTGCCACCATTTATATTTGACAAATGCTCAGTATTTCCATATCATATGTCTTTGGGAGCCAAACCCGACTTTAAATTATCGGTGGGGTAAAATGAGATGGGTTTAAATATCTATTACTAAGTAAATGCATTTGTTAGATTAATGGCACTGGGGTTTATCTTGGCCTGATGTTCAGCAGTAAAGTGACGGATCTCCAATTGAGTTAAGGGGTCACAGGAGTCTTAAAAATGGGCAAAGAAGATACTACCAGAGACATAACATAGAGTGGACTGCGCATTGGCAAACCTAAAGTGTCCTAATCATCTAACTTACACAGTCACATGACTGTGTCACGTTTGGCTCGCATCTGTGGCGAGTTTACCATTTGGCGAGATTTTCCACAACGACCTGAACACAGAGGCCGACAATCTAATGTTATGATAAAGAAGCTTGGAAAGGAGCAAGGATGAATCGCTAGTATTTTAACACTTTACCTACGGGCGTCGACTGACCCGTAGACTAAAAATCTTCTAGACCAGCAACTTAATCTAATGCCTAGCTCTTCTAACGTGTCGAAAGCAACTAAAACACTATTAAAGGTTGATTTGTTGATTGGCATAATTGTACTTTCAATTGTAGGGCTACTGTTTCTTCGGAATGTTCTCCATTAAAAAAAAGTTACCCACTAGTGATTATTTCAACCGTTAGTCATCCTTTTACATCGGACCTTTTTGACTATGTGAACAAATAACATTTTGAGTTAATTGCATGACACAAAAGTTGCATAAGGGTCCGTCTTAATATTAAAAATGTTACGAACTTTAAAATTTTCAATAGCAACACCCAATTTTAATTACTTAGAAATGTGAAAAACCCTCGAAAACCCCTAAATCTAAGTTTTTGTTACATTTGGATGAATATTTGACGAGTTATTCAATCGAATCACTTGTGGATCTTTGGGGGACCATGTCTAAAATGACAAGCGTAGTCAGTATGTAGGTTTATTAATGGAGAAAAAGAAGCACAAGGTCAAATATCTTGAGGATGGGCCTACGAGGGATATAAAAGTCAATGAGTAGCTGTATATATTCAAAAATAAAGTCGAAAATAAGTTGTAGTAAAAAATAGATCCCTATCGTCACTTGATAAGGGTTCCAAATTACGAGATGTCATTGGCTCTGTTAAATCTCCTAAAGGTGACTGCAAATAGGCAGCCAGAAACCATTACATTAGTTCCCTTAGACACAAAGGGGGCGCGCTAGTTTCTATGTCAATTTCAATGTAGAAATTCTCTAATGAGAGTTTGAAACTTAGAGTGTTCTTAGTCTATGGGTCAGTCCGTGGGTAAAGTGTTAAGATCGTCTTAATAGATGTCAGATTATTTCTTTGACTTTGTGCGTCTATTTAAGATTACTTGAAGAATTGAATGTGGACACTTTATTAAAAATTAATTTAAAAGAACATTAGTAGGTTTATGTAGAGTGTTGCTGTAATATAAGTTGGTAATTGACATGGTGAACATTTTCTGCCGTCTCTATAACTTTCGTTCTAACGGTCCGATTTAAAAAAAAAATCAATTTTTTTTTGAAATATTGCTTCTTCCTTTATTTCACCAGGAATAAATCAACTTTCTAAAACACATCAATATATTCCAAATTCAACAAATGTTCTACTTTTTAAATATAAATAACTCAAACACGATTGCAAAAACAGGTTTCGTTTTGACCAAATTGTAAAAAAATATTCTACTTCTAAGCTGTCTAATGTTCAGACCATTAATTTAATTGACTTGGCCCAAAATATTTATTATAATTAGAGTTCTAACAACGTTGATTTAATCATGGATATGATTCTTCAGTATAAAAGAGCTTTTAGAATAAATTCCCTCGATAGAAAATATAGTTTATGAAGAACACACAATTACTAAAAGTATGCAGAACTAAATAAATTTTACCCGTGAAGTGTGACTAATCCTTTTTTATACCCCTCTTTACAATTAGGAATTCACAAGCATTTGGCATCTTGCACAAAACGTTACTGAATTAAGAGTACAACATTCACGATTCATGCTCAGAGATTAAAAGAATGTAATTAAATATTTATTATAAAAGCCAAAAGAGAAAAATACCAACAATGCTCAAAAAATCGTCTGCAAAAACATTAAAAAAAATTCAAGCTGCCGTGATTGGTAGAAACCCACGTGACTTGGGTATTGATGGTAGTCTCCACTTCGGTTTGCTAGCTGATATTCAGGTCTGGCGACAATTTGGAATAGTTCGTAACGAAACGGTAGCGTTAAGTTGCCATATGTAGCAACCTTTCCCCTCTTGGCGATTTATGATGTTTAGGACATAATGCTAATCTGCAAGGGATGGCGGTTTTCCAGAAAAAAACGGTTTTCCATTTTCCATCGGTTTTTCCCTAAAAAAACGGTTTTCGGTTCCAAAGGGCCTCATACAAAAAAAACCGGTTTTCAGTCAAAACCGAGACCACAGGATTTTTGAAAACCGGTTTTGGTTTTCCATCCCTAAGCTGCTTTACTATTAATGCGCAGTCCACTCTATGTTATGTCTATGGAAACTACAAAACATTGTTTGATCTTTCATGTCATTTTTGAACTACTCAAAGTATAAGTATAATTTTTTTACATGTAATTCTACAAGATTTATTTATTATAAAACAACTTTTGAAATTTATGAAACTTTAGCCAAAACTAAAATAAATGATATTAAACATTAAGCTATCGGAACACATTGTGATAAGGCTTGCGCGGCAAATTGTGAGGTCAAAATTGAAAAAATGGCCAAGAAAATGACTTTATATTGTAAAAATATGTACAAACAAAGACTTATACCTAAATTCTCAGCTCAATTTTAATTAGAAATTATTTTTAAAAAAATTTAAAATCAAAATTTTTAAATTTTTATTAATTTTTTTAGAAAAAAGTTCTTAAAATAATTTCTAATTAAAATTGAGCTGAGAATTTAGGTATAAGTCTTTGTTTGTACATATTTGTACAATATAAAGTCATTTTCTTGGTCATTTTTTTTAATTTTGACCTCACAATTTGCCGCGCAAGCCTAATCACAATGTGTTCAAATAGTTTCATGTTTAATATCATTTTTTTTAGTTTAGGCTAACGTTTCATCAATTTTAAAACTTGTTTTATAATAAATTTTTTTTATAGAATTACATATAAAAAATTATACTCATTTATTGAGTAGTTAAAAAATGACATGAAAGATTAAACTATGCTTTGTAGTATCTTCTTTGCACATTTTTAAGACTCCTACAGGGTGTTCCAAAATTGACCGGAATTGTATAGGACGCAATTCCTAAATATTTACCCGGCCCCCCGCCAATGAAAAACTTCTATCTAATTGGCCGCCCTTTCGGTCGTGCACGAAATCTTGCACTTGTGCTACACAAGAATGTAGAACTTTTAGTTTGGTTTGGTTGAATTTACATCGGATAAAAAATTACAGGTTCAACTAGTTTTCAAATTTTTTTTTAGAAGGCTGTTCATTTTGATAGGTTGTTGCATCATTGTTAAAAAATACTTGATTTTGACCATCAGTCTATACATAACAATTATTGTATTTTGCTTATTTATGCTGGGTAGGTATGCACATATACAGGGTGGTTATAAAATAACGCTCGCTATTCGGGGTGGTCTGTAGCTTTAATGAATAATACAAATGCAGAAGACTTTGAGACACTTACTAATCAAGAAGGGGGGAAAGAATGGAATCATAAAAAAACAAACTCGTCTCTTGACCAGGGTTTTAAATTGCGAGGCGTAATTGGATCTGTTGGCCGTAATTAGTCATAATTGGCTACGCCGCGTAATTTAGTACCTTGGTCAAGAGACGAATTTCGTGTTATTATTCCATTTCTTATCGAAAAAAAAAACTTGTCTCTTGACTAGGGTTCTAAATTACGAGGCGTAATTAGTTGTGTTGGCCGTAATTGGCCATAATTGACGACGCCCCGTAACTTAGAACAATGGTCAAGAGACGAGTTTGTTTTTTATGATTATTCTTTTTTGTGATTATTTTTTAAGATTCTATCTTTTTTATGATTCCATTCTTTCCCCCCTTCTTGATTAGTAAGTGTCTCAAATTTTGAAGTATTTGGATTATTCATTCAAGCTACAGACCACTCCGAATAGCGAGCGTTATTTAATAACCACCCTGTATATTCCGGTGTGTGTGCATGATCAGAGACCCGCTTATAAGATTTCAGCAAGTAAGACAGCCACAGAAGGATTTTTTACTGATAGAGAAAGGAAGTACACCCAGGGCAAAGGCGGGAATTTAACCCGCACCCTCTTCGAAAAATAGTAAAAAGCCAATTGATCACGCGTTTTGGTCGTGGTTTGCATACTTGAACTAGGGCAGCACGAGAATGTGTTGTAGATTTGTTTTGAGTTTGGTTTGGTTGAATCGACATATTGCCTAGTAATTTTACAATTTGCAGATTCTGTTACATCACAGTTTCTAAAACTACTAAAAATGATTAGTAGGGGAGACCTGTGTACCTAGGGCCGGATTTTTCGATCCTCAAAAAGAAAGCCACTAAATTATTTAAAAATGTAAAATTTTGGTATGCACACATCATTACACTAATTACTATCCATTTGGCATTAACAAAAATACTTAAAATAATATATTCTTTTAAATATGAGTTTTTTAAAAAAAACTTCATGAATGGCCCCAGGTACAAGACATCAATGTACCTAGGGCCAGTAGCTTGTGTACCTAGGGCCAGTCCTTATAAACTCAGGTTTTTATTTCTAGTGAATAGAAAACACATATATACATACAGGAATTTTATAAAAGAAAGGATAACAGGTATTACATTCATTTTCCATACAGTTATCTAAGTTGCAACAGTTCAAATTATTAATGAATTATAAGAATTTTCATTTTACATCATAATTTAAAAAACTGGTTCCAAAAGTGAGCTGCACACATTGCCGCTCTGAAGCACCAACAGATTGTGGTTTGAGTAATTTAAACACCATAATGCTGTTATCAATTTCATAGATTTTATCTTTATCATAGATAAATTTATTTGATTGTGCAATATTTTTTAGATATTTAATGCTATAGCGTTCCCCTGCAACATCTATTATTTCAGCCACATTAAAATTTTCAGATTTTTTGCCTTGTAACTTTGTTAAACAAAAATCTCCCTTCTCAAACAAGAATCACTCATAGTAACAACTATAGAACTTGATCAGTGGAACTGGAATTAGAACACTGTACAATGTCTGATAATTCTTCGGATGACGTTTCCTCAATTTCAATTACAGGTTTTTTTTCACAATTTTTTTTTTTTTTGGCTTCTCTATTCGCAAGTTGTTCCTCAATTTCTTTCTTTTCTGGAGTGTCTGTCAGAATTCTGCATCTGCCTGGTTTTCTGCCACCTCTCTTGGACCTAGTTGTACCTAGGGCCATGGACCTAGGTACAATGCAACTATGTGGCCCTAGGTACAAGATTTGATAAATTTATATAAAATGTCATCCACAGAAAAACCCACATGGAGGTGAGACTTATTAATTATCTCATTTAGAACCCAATATTACAAATAAAATTATACACTAGAACTCAACTGAAAAAACTTAACTTGCCTTTGTCAAACAACAAAATTGATGAGCTTCAGAATTTTACTTTAGAGCATACAAAACTGTTTTTCATTTATAAGTTTCCAAAGCTTTTCTCCTCCAAAGTTTAAAAGTGGCTGCCAAAACAAAAGTTGGTGTTGCCACTCTCCACCCTTAATTATAAAACTTAGAACAAAATATTATTTAAATACGGTAGGGTGGCCCTAGGTACATGGTGGCCCTAGGTACACAGATCTCCCCTAACTACGAAAATGGAATTTTTGTGTTTGGATTTCGATTTAAATAATTTGGTGTGTTTCAAATTCGAGCTGGATGTTTGAAAATTGGAAGGAGCTTAACGTTTTGCGATAGAAATGTACAGTTTGTCGAAATGTGCATGTGTTTGGACCAAATAGTTCTATAGTAAGGTAGAGACTGAACCTACCAACCGCACCATCTACCAACACGGAGACAATTTAGGGTGTTATGTGGGGATCGATGACCGAGTGGTTTGGATCGCAGGCCATAACGCTAGCAGTCCGCGCGCTGTAATGGGTGCGGGTTCAATTCCCGCCTTTGCCCTGGGTGTACTTCCTTTCTCTATCAGTAAAAAATCCTTCTGTGGCTGTCTTACTTGCTGAAATCTTATAAGCGGGTCTCTGATCATGCACACACACACCGGAATATACAGGGTGGTTATAAAATAACGCTCGCTATTCGGAGTGGTCTGTAGCTTGAATGAATAATCCAAATACTTCAAAATTTGAGACACTTACTAATCAAGAAGGGGGGAAAGAATGGAATCATAAAAAAGATAGAATCTTAAAAAATAATCACAAAAAAGAATAATCATAAAAAACAAACTCGTCTCTTGACCATTGTTCTAAGTTACGGGGCGTCGTCAATTATGGCCAATTACGGCCAACACAACTAATTACGCCTCGTAATTTAGAACCCTGGTCAAGAGACAAGTTTTTTTTTTCGATAAAGAATGTAATAATAACACGAAATTCGTCTCTTGACCAAGGTACTAAATTACGCGGCGTAGCCAATTATGACTAATTACGGCCAACAGATCCAATTACGCCTCGCAATTTAAAACCCTGGTCAAGAGACGAGTTTGTTTTTTTTATGATTCCATTCTTTCCCCCCTTCTTGATTAGTAAGTGTCTCAAAGTCTCCTGCATTTGGATTATTCATTAAAGCTACAGACCACCCCGAATAGCGAGCAGGGCCGGATTTCTAAATAGGCTAAGTAGGCTGTAGCCTAGAGCGGCAAATTTTTTGGGGCGGCAAATTTTACGTCCAATTAAAGCGGTACTAAGCATAAAAAATATTTTAAAATAAAAATACTAATATTTTTAGAAAGAAATATTTTACATTAATGCGTAAATCGTAAACGTATATATAGCACTAATATTTAGTTGTAAACATGTAAGCTGGGATGACATTTGGGGGCAGCCTCTCCCCGGATTTGGAAGTTCAAAGAAAAATGGTAGAACAGTTTAAAAAATTTTGCTATTATTTCGCTTTTGATTTAGAGTGTATGTAGATGATTCTAATATGTAGGAAGAAAAAAAAATATTCTAGAAAACTATATGTGGCGGCATATCGATCGTAGCCTACAGGCGGCAAATCTTTAAATCCGGCCCTGATAGCGAGCGTTATTTTATAACCACCCTGTATATGTGCATACCTACCCAGCATAAATAAGCAAAATACAATAATTGTTATGTATAGACTGATGGTCAAAATCAAGTATTTTTTAACAATGATGCAACAACCTATCAAAATGAACAGCCTTCTAAAAAAAAATTTGAAAACTAGTTGAACCTGTAATTTTTATCCGATGTAAATTCAACCAAACCAAACTAAAAGTTCTACATTCTTGTGTAGCACAAGTGCAAGATTTCGTGCACGACCGAAAGGGCGGCCAATTAGATAGTTTTTCATTGGCGGGGGGCCGGGTAAATATTTAGGAATTGCGTCCTATACAATTCCGGTCAATTTTGGAACACCCTGTATGACCCCTTAACATCGCTGAAGCCCGTGTTGTGTCCTGAAGATAGAAATATATATATATATATATATATATATATATATATATATATATATATATATATATATATATATATATATATATATATATATATATATATATATATATATATATATATATATATATATATATATATATATATGTATGTAGACCGATATTAAGTAACAAGAAAGTCCGAAGAGCCGGTGTTAAATAAACAAACGCGTTTTTCGGTTCTCCCTTATGCTCTAACGCGACGATAATTCAAACCTATCCTATCATTTTAGTTGGGTTATCGACCGACTTTCGGCGCGATTTTGGAAACTTCGCCAAGGGTTACCGTTCAGTGAAATTCTACTGTTTTGCAAAGTTAGGATAGCACATGTGGGAACTTAAGTGACGATTTTTTGAATAGTTATTATTAATAATAAACTTACAGCTTTTTCAACAAACATTATTTTTGTTGTATGGTGGTATGGTATGATACATATATATTCCAGCTTGTGTGCTTGTTCAGAGAACCGCTTATAAGCTTTCGTCAAGTGGGACAGACACAGAAAGAATTTTTACAGTCACAAAGAAATGAATAACACGTAGACAAATAACAACATTTATTGACTGTCACAAACATCCATGCCTGACCGGGATTCGAACCCGACCTCAGCAGCTCCAAAGGCTAGAATTTTTGTTGTATTGGATTCGATTGGATTGGTTGACATATATTTTCAGGCTTGTTTGCTTGGTCGCAAGGACCCGCTTATAAACCATCATCAAGTAGGACAACACAAGACACACACAAACACATATGACAGATGTTGCCATCTGTCGCCACCTCCACAATTTAGACATGTCCCTGAAGGGAAGGGAAATTTTCTCCAGGAACCTGTACCCATGGTGTACTGCGCAATGACCGACCACAGGACTTTCGGACCCAACAAATTTTACGAGCACGTACTCCGCATATACTCGGTAAGTCTTCAGTGTCACCGGGTCTCGACTCTCGACCTTCCGATCTGGAGTCCGAGATCGTGACCACTAGGCTCCTTACAGCCCCATTTTTGTTGTATAATGGGTAATGTAATCGGTTCCGACAGTCTATTTCTAGCCTCCTTGAGGAGCTTTAACACAGCCAATAACGGCTCGTAATTTAAATACTGGTCAAGTGACGAGGTCGACACCTGAGCGGACACCCATCGGAACTTCGAGATACATCGTACGCTGACGCCGTCGGGACTTTGAACTCCACAGATTTAACGAGCACGTCTGCCCCAGTGTACTCGGGTCCATCCGTCACGAGTTGGATTTTCTACTCTTTGTTTAGAATGAAAGGTGGAAAAAAGTTAGAGGAATGTGGGGGGTATTCTGCTTAAAGATTTGTCAAAAAAATATATTCAAGATATTTTCCTCGTAACCTTAGTTAAATAGACTAGCACAATAGAGCCCACAATCCAGTGCATCCATAACTTTTAAATTTTTTAGGTTTTCCACAAAGAAATATTTAAATCAAATGCAAATTGAAGTAATCCTACACATTTAAAAAAAAATACATTAATGCATTAATAGAATAAATAAAAATATAAAATATGCAAAAGAAATTTTTTGTTTAGTTTTCAAAAAGCCTTAAGTGCCCCTTTCTTGTGTTTTCATTATAAAATTATTAAAATAACAGCACATAGTAAAAACAAATTGCTGCTTTCAGTCGGCACCCTTTCAATGCATTTTGCTAGTTTAAATGTATATAAATTATCTTCCGTGCTAACTTAGGATACACAACTTTTCTGTGTTATATGAAGCGTCTTTTTACTTATAAGCAAACTTATCATAGTTAAATGAAGCAACCTCAGACCTTGTTTGCCCTGGAGTTATTAAATTAGTAAGTTTATGGTTAAACATAGGAAACGTGTTTTCTATATGGGTTTTAGTATATTGTCCAAGTTAGAATGACAAAGTGCCAAGTGTATTAAGGTAGGCGAATACCCAAAATTCTAAAATTTTTTCTATTGCTTTAATCTTTTCCTAATTTGGCATACTGATTTCAAATATAATGAATAATACTATTTAGGCATTTTTTAAAATTTAAATATAATTTATTTTAAACGCGGTGTTTTTCTACTAAAAAAGGAGGTTTACGCTAGCAAGTCTACCACATTGAATTTTCATCCTATAAACATTAACTATGTGTTAAATTCTTCGTTTTGAACTGATGCATGCAATGACCCTCTAGAGTTGCATACAAATTAAAAGAAAATAAGTTATTAAGAAAAATGTTATAAATTAACCATCAAAAAAGCATTTTTTTCGATTAACTTACACTTGGACATTTAAAAAAAAAAAAACTTGTATATTTACACCAGATGTTAGAGGTTCATGGCACAGATATATATTGAAATAGCATCTGTGAAAAATTTCAGGTAAATTAAGGGGTCTAAGGAGTCTTAAAAATGTGCAAAGAAGGAACTTCAAAGCATAGTTTGATCTTTCATGTAATTTTTTAACTACTCAATATACAAGTATAATTTTTTATATGTAGTTCTACAAGATTTATTTAATATGAAACAAATTTTAAAATTTATGAAACTTTAACCAAAACTAAAATAAGTGATATTAAACATAAAGCTATTTGAACACATTGTGATTAGGCTTGCGCGGCAAATTGTGAGGTCAAAATTGAAGACATGATTAAGAAAATGACTTTATATTGTACAAATATGTACAAACAAAGACTTATACCTAAATTCTCAGCTCAATTTTAATTAGAATTTATTTTAAGAACTTTTTCTAAAAAAATTTATAAAATTTTTTGAATTTTGATTTAAAAAATTTTAAAAATTATTTCTAATTAAAATTGAGCTGAGAATTTAGGTATAAGTTCTAGTTTGTACATATTTGTACAATATAAAGTCATTTTCTTGGTCATGTCTTCAATTTTGACCTCACAATTTGCCGCGCAAGCCTAATCACAATGTGTTCAAATAGCTTTACGTTTTAATATCATTTATTTTAGTTTTGGCTAAAGTTTCATAAATTTTAAAATTTGTTTAATATTAAATAAATCTTGTAGAATTACATACAAAAAAATTATACTTGTATATTGAGTAGTTAAAAAATTACATGAAAGATCAAACTATGCTTTGTAGTTCCTTCTTTGCACATTTTTAAGACTCCTTAGACCCCTTAATGTAAAACTTTTTATACTAGAAGTGTTGGCGCAATCCCCTTTTTTTAGGTGAAAAACACCGTTTAAAACAATCAATTATATTTGAATAAAAAAAATTGCCTAAAAAGCATTGCTCATTATATTGAAATCACTATGCCAAATTTTGGAAGAGATTACAGCAATAGTAGAAAATTATAGAATTTTGGTATCGCCACCTTTACGTTGTTATATTTGTTTGAGGTATACAATCAAGAACCTCTTCCATGTAAAATTTTATTAATTTTTTATTTACCAAGCATTTTTTAAATTGTAGTTTAAATATTCGGTAAAAACAACTCCGCTTAAGGGGAATGGTGGCGCTGGACCGGGGTCCACCAAAGCAAAGTGCATCAGTGGTTGTTAATCCAATGGAGAAAAAATATTATCACTGCCCACATATTTTTTCCGGCTGTTATTGAATATTTTTACAAACTGAATTCTTTTTATGTGATAAAATAGCAGACTTTACAGGTTCCGACAATCCTGGTTCTTAAAATTGGTTCGAATTTTTTTTTTTAAAATTTTAAAAAAATTTCAACCAAAAAATATTTTGAAGAATTAAAAAAAAGTGGGATTAAAGAGCCCTGTAATGTATCTACACTCTTAAAACAAAAAGATAAATCCACTCACAATAGATAAGTGCATTATAGACACTGGAAAGGAGTGAAAATTAACTCAGACTAAGTTAAAATCCTCGTTTTGGAGTGATCCTGTCGAGTTTTAACTAAAACAAAAAGAGTGAAATCACTCCCATACGTAAAGTGCATTTGCGACATTGAAAAGAGTAAAAATAGCTCGGACTCGAGTTAAAATCACTCGTTTGGAGTGATCCTGTCGGAGTTTTAAACTAAACAAAAAAAAAATGAAATCCACTCCAAAATACGATAATGCATTTCGCACTGAAAAGAGTGGAAAATGGAGCTCGGAAACTGAGTTAAATTCCACTCGTTTGTTTTAAAGTGTACATTTATTATTAAAAAAAAACTCGTTTGTAAAAAAATTATTCAATACAGCCGGAGATATGTGGCAGAGAAAATAGGTTTTTTTCCCCCATTGGATTAACACTGAGGCACTTGGATTTTAGGAGACCCCCGGTCCAGCGCGCCATTTCCCCCTTAATCATACAGTGACTGGATATCGACTCTTCTAACATATAAAGAAGTTCGCGTCCAACTTAGTTCACCCAAGGTAGAAATCGTTTTCTTTGGGCCGATTGGAACTCGTTATTGGCCAAGGAGAGCTTCGGAAGGAAAAACCAATTAGATTAACACTGATGGCACTTTGCTTTGGGATAATTCCATTCGTGACAGACCTGACATAAGACAACTTTCTTTGGCTCTTAAAAAAGTATGGTATGGTATTATACAAAGATATTCCAGCTTGCGTGCTTGTTCAGAGAACCAATTATAAGCTATTCGTCACGTGGGACACAGGCACAGAAAAGAAATTTTACAGTGCACAAAGAAATGAATAAACCACATAGACAAATAACAAAATTTATTGACAGTCACAAACATCCATGCCTGACCGGGATTCGAACCCGAACCCTGCAGCTACATAGGCTAGTATAACATAACCATTCAGCAGCCCCCGGGCGGCTCTTAAAAAGTAATAAATGTTATTTTGACTGTTAAAAAATTGCCCATGGGGTGAT